>JAYMSR010000888.1:0-11836 GCA_036897825.1 Plantago rigida | reverse complement strand
TACGTTTATCCAAAAACGTTTTGCGTTTAATATAAGCGTGTAGTTGTTCGTAGATGGACTAATTTAGTTTTGTTAGGTGAAAAGAATAATTTGAGATTGTACTCATTGGTAAAAAAATCCACAAGTAAATGAGTATGAGAAGACCAAACTACATGAAACTAGACTTGAGACGGTAATCCTAGAGACCTATGAATTGTAAAAAACATACACTCATCGTTAGTATAAACATAGACGGTAATTCTCATTACTGCCAACTAATCAATCAATATATGGTCATTTAAAACGACGTGCTTACATAAACTACACACGTAACATTGTCTGCTTTGGATCTGGCTAATCCCGCATGAATTTGATTTTGAAATGACCATAGTATTCATATGATTGACAATGTGTGTAATCACATCATTTATCCCAATCACTCTTAACTGATGTAGAATGTATGGTATTACAACTCATGTCTCATATGTATAATATAAAATTTCTCTCAAATGACAGTCCGACTTTGTACTGAAATGATGAATGAAAGTTAGACAAAAATAAACAAAATTTTATGCAACGTTTCGCTCAATATTCCCTGGCAAAATCTGCAACTTTAACCGAATAATGATTTTGTTTTTCACAAACTTTAAATGCAAGTAATGATGCAATACGGTAAAATAAGCAAACCAAAGTTACAATGGTTCGGCAACAAAAGTGACTACGTTCACTCCCCAAACATTTACTCTTGAGATTTCCACTAAAATTCTTGACAGTACAATTATAACCCGTGAGCACTCATGATCATTGACACCTGACTTTATGGCACCACCAAAATTACCAGAATCTAATTGCACTGAGAAAGTGGTGGAGACGCTGATATATGTCATAGCAGTTCAACAATAACAGGTTTGAGATGGAAACAAATTCTTAAAAACTTTGTCACAAAAGTAAAATTCAAGAAAGTGACAGGTAATCTCTAGCAGAATCCTCAACAGTACATCCATGTTTCTAGGAATCACATTCTCCCAACAATGTTGGCCGAGGAATGCATCAAGTCCAGATCAGATTCACATTCTGGTAGTCTTTTCCATATAATATACTCTCTTGTATTTACAGTATACCCTGCGAATCAAATTCTCCCAACAAAAGATGGTCCTCCAATACAGAGATGCTATTCCGAGAATGCTCTATTTAAGGTTCAGTCATAAGCTTCCAGAGTTCTCCACAATAAATTTCCCACTTCACAGGTTCAAGAAAGTGTGCCACTTCTAGCGCAACATGGTTGTTCGTGGTGCAATGATGGGACGCCGAGATGTTACTACTACTTGTAGAATGTACCTCGGCGTCGTCATTGCACCACAGACAGCCATATGTTGTAGTACCTTTTACTGGAACTCTATCTTGTCATGCAGAATCACAGGGCCACATATCCAATTGACACTCTTTTTCTTCTGACTTGCTACTGAACATCATAGTAAATACTTATGCAGTAACTTTGTTGCAGATACATCAGATCATCTGTTGCGCTACAGTAACATAAAACAGATCAAATTGTTCATATCATTCGAGTAAGCAACTTTCTTTTAATAAACTGAAATTACAAGATTGTATACTGCGGTCCTACCATCTTCCAAGCATAGAACAGTACAGTGACAAAGGCAAAAGATGAGTCTATAATGTACGTAGCGGAAACATAGACAAGCCTGAGAATCACACAATTACACTCAATTAATATTTTGCATATTATCTAAATGAAAAGATCAATTTACTTGTCCAGCTAAAGGCCTACAGTTAGTACAAGAAAAAAAAGACAGATGTATCATTACGGGTCCTGAATTCTCAACTGTTATTTGCAAGAAAGAAAATTTAAATTTGACAAGTCGGATAAAGATTTGTATTGAAACATAAACGTATCATTACGAATTTCTAACTTTAACCTTATAATAATTCTATGAATGTACAGGAGATCGAATCTTCTGCATGTAGAGTGAATAAACAAAAAAGATCGTGAATGCAGATCCAAATAATTAATAGACGTAGTACATATCAGTACATTATAATCACAAGCTAAAGCATAAATAACCTCTTAGATCATAGAATCAATGACACAGATCAATGCATAGGATGGCATAACATGCCAGTACACATCAATTCAACGATATAATCATTTTTATATTTTTTTATAGTAATAGAGAGGAAAATGAAAACCCCTAATCCATGAAACTGAAACTAAAGGGACAAATCTACTTACAGTTGGAGAATACGGAGGGAATAAATTGATTACCGCCAGAACGTACTGTGATAAAGTATCCATTTCAGTCCTCCAAAAATCGGATTTTGGGAGTTCACTGAAATTAGATTCATAGAGGGATTTTGATATTTTCAACACCTATTTGAAAGAAACTTCAAGAGTCCAGGCAAAGCATAGGTTATATATAAAAAATACACATGTCATACTGATCATTCGAAATGTGCCAATTTAGTCTCAAATAAACATTAGAATGTCTGGCTGCTCTAAATTTTTTCATAACATGAACATGAATACATGTCCTACATTATAGGAAATTTCAAAATCTATATCATCCTATCTGTGTTGGGCTGTCTATATTGTTATTATGTACTCAAGTTTATAAGTTTTGATGCCAAAATTTAATTTCCAGGTTTATGCTATAGTCCACCACCCTCAGTATCCAGTTCATAAAAGCAGCAACAGTTCAAGATTTCAGTTTCTCTAGCTAATTGTGTGGACTGTGGACCAGCAGCAACCAACAACAATTTTTGATATTGTCAGTCAAAGATGTCAGTCAAAATAAGCCATCAACACACAACTCTTTGAGCAGTATACATCCACATCACTATATCACTTCCACATCACTATATCACTATTTAGTTAGCATGCTCAATTGTTCAGTTAGCATGCTCAATTATTTTACAATAGCATTTTGTTTGTTATGATCTCAATTATTTTACAATAGCATTTTGTTTGTTATGACTGTAAAGTATTATAAATAAGTATCTTATATGTACATTCAGGGAGATAACAAACAGAGAAGATAGTAATATATTCCAGCTTATAATCCATCTTTCATATGTTCCATGTTCAATTTAAATTAAACAGACTTCGTCAAAGTGTAAAAGAAAGCAAGTGACTAACCGATTATGTAACAAAAATTGTAGCAAGTCGACTATAATACTAGTTTGGGATAGGAGAAATAGAAAGTTAGAGGACCCAAAACTAAATTTTGCAGACTGTACGAGTACAACATTCCATTTATGTATTTAATCGAATCCGGGAAGAAGAGGGGAAAAAAACAGAATTCGAACCCATGCATGGAGCACTTTCACTAGCCAAACTGGGGTTGGAAACATAGTAAGAGACTCCAAGTTTAGTCAGCTAGCTATCCCAAAACAAAACCCAGAATCTAATTTAATTTATCTCAATAGGGATTGGCGTGGAACTTTTGAATCCTTGATTTATTTTATGTGTCCAATCAAATTTAATTTGCATTGCCATTCATCCAGTACAAACTCTTTTGCCTGAACATCAATCAATCTGATAGTTTTAATACAAATATAGTCTCCGAGAAGATAACCTAAGATATGCCCGTGAAATGTAGACAACGAAATTCCAAGCACATTCATTCATGTGTTTTTAGGCATGCAACACAGATATTCAATTCAACAAAATTGCGAATAATTTCCGATCATAAGCTCAATTCATGAAATTAAACAGACGGAAGTAACTTACGGACGGTTAGAGCCGAGCTAGAGAACACATTCCGATGATAGCCGCCAGTGTCGTACGGAGCAGGGAGAGAGGGCGAAATTATGAATTTGGGGGGAGATTTCATTTCGTACTACACTTGAAATTGTATTCATATTACCTCCTCCTCCATGTTTTCAACTTCTGATTACCTAAATATAAAATGTTAATTAAATTAAAAATTAAAATATTACTAATAATTAGAGGTGTATTACATTCACCCCTAACAGTTTTGCATTAAATTTAGGGTAACCCCTTGCCTTTTGAACAAGATTAACTATCAATAAAATTTTCGATATCATTGTAAAAAAAACATCTATGCTCTCAACTTTTAGTATTCTTCATATTTAAAAAGAATTCATTCCATTAACAACATAGTTCTGTCAATAACAAGAATAATTTTATTAAAAACATAAGTTCGTATTTAAATAAGTTATTTATAAAACATATCTCAATTTTGCTAATTAAATTGAACCCTTACCTTTTAAGAAATAATGTAAGCTTAAATGTCAAATTTGCCATGTACATTATTTTCATTTAATTTTCCTATGGCCACCCACTTATATCTGGTGGTGTGATGAACACTGTAGAGTTCCTTTTTAAGCATGGCTCTCCCGACCAATAGGTCTAAGATGATATCTTTACAGACAGACTAAAAAAACCGTCAAACATTAAAGTTATATTCATAAAACATTAAAAGTTTTAACTAATTAAGAACATCGGTGATATACAACATGAAATATTCATTCGTAAAACATTACTAATATTATTTAAATCATTATACTCCACTTTAGAACATCAGTCTAAGAACCTTACCAATACATGTCTCTTTAAAACATCTGTGTCTCCCGACGGCATATTTCACATGCACAATATTAAAATTCGTAAGTTTATGGGACTGATTGGTTCTAAATAGTACACATGTGCGATCAATATTTTTAAATATCACGTCAACAGCCTGGTCAAACTTTTAAGTTAGTTGAATTGTGTGGGTTGGCTAAAAACGCAATGGTTGGGACCTGAGTGGTTGTGTGCCATGGCAATTCAGATCATATCATGTTCAAATTGAACATCCATGTGCTATTTTGAATTGCATAAGGTTCCCTAGTCATTTTAAATTAACACATCAATGTGAATTTGAGATGGCAACCGTCTTAACCATTAAATAGCATCCAAATCAATCAGTCTCTATTTTTCATTTTAGATGAATGCAACTCCATCTCTTGTGAATTTAGGTAATTACTAATTACTAATCCTTAATACAAATATCATATTTACAAAACCTTCTACATGCCCTCTTTACAGATTTATACCCGCAGGTTGAACAATTATGTAGACACCCTCTGCAGTTTCAAAGTGGTTACATATAAACTCATTGGTCAACGCCGGAGCTGACATCATGCCGTCCGGAGACACTCACCCACTACTGATGACTTGGACTGCCATGTCATTATTCCTCCTTTATTAACTAATTTTTATTGGATTTATTTGTTATTGATTTAAAATTTTATATGGACGATTAGTTAATTAACAAATAAATACAAATAACTTACTCTCTATTTTTATACTTTATATATTTGATACTCAATGTTTTATAATTCACAAAATTAACCCAAAAAAATAAACAAAACACTCCCATATAAAATTTACTATACTAGATTAATCCAACATTATTACAACAAAATCCTTCCAAATTATCAATCATCCTGACCAATTTACAATCTTTTACAACTTTTTTACACTCTTCCCCAATTCGACCCCAATTTCTTGATAAACATCTCCATCATCTTCGCCACTACCCGATTCTTTTGGTTTTTACACTCTTACTATACCTTATTGATTGAGGTTTTTGATTTCAGAGATTTTGTTTTCTCCCTTTCTCAAATTCGAATCCGAGCTGTTTTGGAGAATAAAAGAGTTTCGAATCCGGAGTCGGAACGTGTTTTTGGTTTTTTCCTAAACTCAATTTAATGGTTTGGGTAGGATCGTGAGTGAGATTGAATGGTGATTAGACGGAGGTGGTGGACGGGTGGTTGTTACTGGTGGAGTATTATATTGGAGTGTTGAAGAAGAGATGGAATAACAAAGGAAAAATATAACTTTTTTTTTATCTAAAAGTATGTCAAATTATATACATATCCGTTATAATTGTCACATTGGAGTCGGAGTCAACGGCGAAATTTAAAATCGAATTTATATGTAATTGTTCAAATAGTGGATATAAATTTATAATTGGAACAAACTGCAGAGAGGTGTATATGTAAATGACCTTGCAAATAAAAATTTATTTTGTTTGGCACTTATCAATCCTATATTGCATCACACTAATTCAATTCACTCACAGTTGAGTCGTCTCGTCATACAGAATCTAAGAAACCAATCAAACCAATCTCTCTACGTTCCTTCGATCCTCACTGTCACCAGCTTCACACTCTTCTCTGCTACCTTATCATTGGTTCTGCTTCCTCTCTACTCCTTTTTTGGTCTATGACATCTCAAATTCACACTTGTCTTTATTAATTCAATTCAAACTAATCACTTCTTTTCAACAACCTCTTCTCACTTCTCAACTTTCTTGATCTGGATTTTCAGATTCCCACCTTGTTCAACTCCTTAAAACTTTTGGTGATTACTGATTCGCTTTTCCTGCCTGTTGTTTGTGAGTATTTCTCTTCCTTTTCTTGATTATTTCTTCCCCTAATTCATGTATTTTGTTCTTTAATTGATTATATGTACTGTTATTATGTGCTTACCACAGAGAAATATGACATTTTTTATCCTACTAGTTCAACTATTATGGATCTGTTGACTTTAATTTGTTTGATTGTGTGTTATGGCTTCTAAATTTGGGCTATTTCTGCTTTCTTGTAGTATTAGTCTCATTCTCTTAATTCTACTCTCCTTATTGGTAAATTGTTTTGCTCTGTACATATTTGTGGATTACTAGTTCATTTATTGGGATCTGGATAATTTACTTTGGTACTTGAGGAAAAGTTTGGACCTGTAGTCCAGCTCATATTTGTATATCTTGTAGAGCTCCTTTAGATATTCTTGAATTATTTAGTGTCAAAAACTGTGGAGCCTGTGTTAATTTTAATTTTATGTTCAAGGGACCTTGTTAAGTGGTTATTTGTTCACTCACTGGAAGTTTCTAATAGATTTCGCAGCTTCCTTGTCTAAGGAAAATATGTTTGCAGAATGTTTGAATTCATCCTGAGTCAATAATTGAGTGTAGATGATCAAGAAGTGATCTTGAAATTACCTTATCTCAACACTTCTACTATGTTCTTCGGATTATTTGATGCGATGATGCTTCAATTTCTCCTGGGATAGTTTTCTGAAGTTTGCCTTAGATGACTGCCTTGAAGTACATATCTGCCAATTTCCCAAGTAACTGATTAAGATTTCCTTAATCTATGTGATGGCATTTTTCTTTTTTGAGCCAATTTATGTGATAGCATTTGATACCCTCTTGTTTGTAGAGACTCATCAATACTTTTGTAGTTTTTTCATGTGCCATCTTTGTGATCGCATGAGTTATACATGGTTCTTAGTTTGTTTGTTGTTAATGCAGATAACAGTTGCAGGACTCTGTAAGAAAAGCAATATTGATACTTTATTCATTTCGAATATAAAGCCTGTGCTTTTGATGGAAAACGATATGCTCGTTTTGAGCGACATTTAGCCATTGCCTATCATCTAGTTGAGTAACTTGTAGTTATTGCATATCGCTAGGAATAACATAATGGGCAGGATTAGAACAAAGGGAAAGAAGCTCTTGGTGACCAAACAAGATGATCCTAGGCGCAGTGAGGAAGAAAAAGCTCCGGCTCAGAAGAGAAGAGGAAGACCACTGAAACACAGAGACGAGGGTCACATCAAGAATGTAGAAAATGAAGATACCGAGGACAGTGGCACAAGTGGCGTACTAGATAAAGACATTAACATTGAAAATGTGCTTCAGCATGAAAAAAAGAAAGAAAGAAGAATGCTGATGTCAATGTGAAAGCTAACTCCATCAAAGATGAAAGGGAAAAAGAGACAACTGACGAGCCAAATAAGTTGAACAGTTTCCGTCCTAGTGGTAGTAGGCGAAAGAACAAACCTCACCGAGCTGCTGAGGCAACTGTTGAGTGTAACTGAGACCGAGGTCTCATGTCCTTATCCATTGTTGCTTCCTATTTTTGGTGCACTTGAGTTGTGATTCCTTTCTTAGTTTAATGTAATTTTTCTGGCTGATCAAACTTGTTCTGAGATCTTCATTGTAGATGAGACATCAGTGATTCAGTAGTTTTGTTACTCTCTTCAGAATCTCATTCAAAGACTTGTAGCTCACTAGAATAATGACTTGCATACATTTTCATTCTTATTAATATTACTGGTTTCTCTGCTCACTTGGCTGTTACTTTGTTGAGAATTTGGTGATGATATGAAAGAGTTGTAAAAATTGTTCACTCTTGCATCAAAATCACCTGTAAGTGAATGTGAATCCCCTGCATAATAACTTAGTTGTTGCATTCTTCTGAATTTGATGATTATATATAAAACAGAGTATTTTTCACTATAACCACTAACTATCGTCTCGATTTAGAATGATTGACGATAGCTCTATAATGTGAAGATTTTTAATGTGCATCGAGAGTGTCTTTTTCTTTTTTCTGAAAAATAGGAGTACATAAGTTTGTAGTTTCAGGTAGTTTTGAACAGATCCAGGAAACAGAGCAAAACTGTTTCATTAGAATCAGAAATTTATTTCATGAAATATACTGCCAGTTTTGCTCCAGCCTTATTCAACTTAATACATCGTCATTGCAGGTAAATAAGTCGACCAGTACACAAGACATTGGTGCTTAGATGGAAATGGTGTTCGGGATACCTTGCCCTGTCACACCAGGTCCAGAATACGGCTCTAACAGCTCGTACGGCACCACTCCAGCTCCTACCCTATTCTTGCAGTTTGTATCTGCATTTCTAGCATCGATGATTCCTTCAATCTGCTTCAGCCTGCCGCTAAATCTCTCAAATGCAGCCTTAATGATGTTATTTTCTGTCCAGTATGGCTGTATTTCCTCCCCGATATACTCCTCATCAGGCGAATGAGTGGACAAAACATCCCAAATGGCCATAATCTTTGTAGCTTGAGCTTGTGAAGGGAAGCAGTCCAACAAGAATTCCTCTGGCCTGTCCATAAACTTTGCCTTTTCATTGTCATTTGGATCTTCAGTTGGCATATTTATTCGTGCAGTGGTGGGCCTGTTGGGGAAGTATCCCGCAAAATCAAATTGACCAAAGTTTACAGCCGCGTGGTGACCTGAAGCCACCCATATGATGGTTGTGCAGATTTTGATCAAGTCATCTTGGGTTTTAAGCTCGGGCCACCATGGCTCATCCTTTTTATCTCCATGTCCTAGCATTCGAATCTCAGTCCACCACTGTTGGAGCTCATTGTCCGACTCTACAAGGCTCGATTCTGTATAGTAGTGTGTAACATAGTCTGTTACCCACTCTTTGATAGTATCCCATAGAAGCAAACCATCGGTAGCGTAAGGATAGTCATCAATTGTAAGTTTGACACCATGCAGTGCAGTTGGATCCTCAACAGCCATTCCCCTGGTGATACGAGCAGAAAGAGAGATTAGAAGAGATTCATTGTTGGTTCGGTTTTGGCATGAAGCCTTTACTTCCAACTAAGGAACAACATTTACCTGTTGATCAAGTCTGCTGGTAAAGCCTGTAGGTCGAATTGCCATAGCTTATCATAAGCATAGGAACACAACTCCATAGCGTACTTGCCAGGTGAAAATGAACTCTCGATGATCCCACCTGCATTAATAAGGGCTTCACGAGCCAAAGAATTGATTTCCATTGTGTATCGGAAATGAGGATCCAGCAATCTGTATATGGGATGCATTGCACTTAGTTGCCTGTTAGCCGCAATTATGTAAACTTCTGTGCAACAATGAGTCAGTAGCCTGCAAATCCCGGAATATATATAAATTCTGAGTTGAGAAGTAACTGTTCGAGATTAAGTTGAGATGTAGAAAACAGAGAATGGACACCGTACCAGTGACTGACTAGCTGATGATAACCGGAGTCGTGAGCAAGGACGTGAGCCTTTGCCAGCCTCCACAGCCAGAGGCCAGTGGCATCCCAACATGGCTCGTACACCTCTCTCCACTGGGGCTTACCATCTAGTGGTGGGCAAGTTAGCTCGATAGCCAGAGGCCTCAATGTGCCTTGAGGCGTTAAGAAAAACAAGGTCCTAGATCCATATAGTGTTGTCCCTTTGAGCTTTCTTACCTTGTGAACGAATGGCATGAGCACATCATGATAATCCAACACGAAAAGCTTCTTCTGTGTCAATGCCTGAATGAATTTTGACATAGTCAAATTAATGGTTCAAGTTAATTAGAGGACAAGCGAGCTAGCTAGCTAGGAACTGAACAATTAATACTACTATGTATATATATATAGTAGATGTTGTAGCTACTGGCTAGAGTTGTGTTTAATTTAATTTAACTTGCCTGGTCAAGTGAACAATAGCCTCCAATTTCTTTTTCTATGAGATCCTTTGTTATTGCAGTTTCAGCAGGTCCATACGTTGATGGATCGAGGCTACTCTTGATTGGCCATTCCTACAAGTAGTAATTAAGTTGATGATCGATCAATTGTATGTATGCATAATAATTAATTAGCTGTACGTGTAGTAGTAGTAGTAGTATAGGATATACTAGCTCGTATATGCATATAAGTATATAGGAGCGAGCTTAGGTAGAGCATACGTACGTACCGTAACTAGTTTTATAACGCTTGGATTAATACCAGCTAGAGTTTGACGTGAGAATTCAGCATCATTGAACCATGCAAACGTATCCCCTGCATTGATGCAACAGAAGTAGTAAGTACTATATATATATATATTGTGATCGATCGATCCAATCGATTGCGGTAGCTAGCCGGTAGGTAATTAGGTACTGACTGTCAATCAATTCGGGTGTCTCAAATTGGAGGATGCTGTTCCCTTTTTCCGAGATAAACCTGACAAGCCTGGGTACAACATTTCCTAAAAACCCAGTGGTGGGAATATCTTGAAGCTGAAATCCTTCATTATAGAGAGTATCTATTGCCGTGAAATGGTGAAACCCCAAATCAGGATCGACTATACTACTCTCCAGCTGCGGAAGCAATGCGTGTAGAACAGAGGAGACAGCTCTCGCCTGGAAGGTCACCTGCTTCACTTCAGAGAATGCTTCGTCTCTTGGTATGTATACATCCGAGCTCCTTGACTCCGATAATGGATCTGCATGCCACCCAAATTAATCCCACTATTAATTAATGAAGTAACACTTGTCCGCTTTAATTTTACTTTTGGTCGACAAAATAAGGAAGTTGAACATTTCATTTGAGAGTATTATATAAACATACGTTATTGATGAACAAATACCCAAAAGCAAGGGATATTATTTTATTTATATTATCAATAAAATTATCGATTTATTAATCAAAACACTTATGTTCTCAAAATTTGTATTTTTTCATAGTACAACAATACTTATTTCGTTAACAACATAAATATTTTGATTAATAACATTGATTGTTTTATTGATAATATAGACTGTCTTTAGATGAGTTATTTAGAGACTATATCTCATGAGACGAAAGTAATATTTATAAAAAAATGGAAATGATACTGACCTTTATGAGCTTATAAAATGTATTTAAGGGAGTACCAAGAAATACTTGTAGTTGTATCCGACTAATATATAAAGTAGGTATATATATGCATGCATTTTAACTCAATCGCTGTCCAATATTTTTATTTATTTACCTTTCTCGGTTCTAGGGCGTCCGGTTCGGCAGCGACGAGGATAAGGGTGTTCGGGGCCACCAAGAACTGGGCGGATCAAGTCGTCATCCTTGTCAGGGTCGCCGGGATCGTTATAGACGTCATAATCGTAGATTCTGTCGGACGTTTTCCGCTCGCCTGTGCCATCCCCTCGTAGAGTGGCCAGCTCTTGATCTCTATATACTTGCATGCCATTTGGAGTTTGGGATGGCAAGTATGACTGCATACATTAGGAAGAATTACTTTTG
>JAYMSR010000887.1:0-11837 GCA_036897825.1 Plantago rigida | reverse complement strand
AGTATATTAAAATACTCCCTCCGTCCCGCATAAGTTCATATATGTCATTTTTAGCCCTCCTACTGTCCTACATAATTCCATACATTACTAAAAACGAAACCTAAACAAGCCCTTGAGAAAGAATGATGTATAATATCCTCGTAAAAAATAAAGAATGATGAACAATTAACAGATGACTATTTACAATATGAATACTTGGTTTCTGCCTGTTCAGTAAGAATCCAAGAGCGGGTACACTAAAGTACATACAATTGGAAAAGGACGCCCTACAAACAAGCACTTCCTTCGGACTTGAAGGATTGGAGTCCCAAAATACTACTACTAGTGTGCTACTTCTCGAACTAACCTGGCAAACTAGTCCTGTGAAGTTGTAGAATATTCGAACATGAGACGCTTGTATGGGGCTGATTGCAGTAGTACCCGGAGTCGACTTGTCAGCTGGTAGATCAAGGTCCACTGCATAGCCATCTCTGAATCCTTCATCTGCCTCACAACTGACGCCTGCATGCAACAAACCTTTATTTCTTAGAATACGGTCTAGCAAGTTTTCCCATGATAGATTTGCGAAATTTGAGAAAATCACATGAGAGGATCTACAGTAGGGTCCGGATAGAGTAAACTGGGAAGCCTTGCTAACCTGAAGACGCTTCCCCAATTGGACTTCAACTTCAGCTCCAAACGATATGTTGCTAGCAAGAGACTTGAGCGGATCTACTGTAGGGTCCAGAGAGAGTAAACTGGGAATCTTAGGAGCATAAACCCTTGCCCTCCATCGAGCCTGTCCAAATTCTCTTATATCCTCTATCCTTGGCATCAGTGTCTCCAGAGTTGCAGTAGCAAGCTTCTTGAATGCAAGCTGCCCATCACCTTCTAATATAGATTCAGCCAATTGACTCTCAAATACTCGAGCAGCCTGACATGGAAATCAAGAGTAGTGCAGTATATATTATGTTAGTTTAGCATGGCACAATAACCTAATGCATACATAGAGGAATTTATTTGACAGTTATTAAAATTGATGATAGTAAGATTTATTCTCCCAAGGATCCTCAAGTTATATCATGAAGACCCCCACCCATCCCCCCAGCACACACGCACGATCAATTTATGTCTCATTGTGTCACGAACGATCACCATTTTGGCGACGAAACATTCTTCAGACACTCCACAATTATCCTTGAAAGGAATTCCATTGCACAGATGTATGATTTATCAATTAGACAAGTTATGACTAATACACCATCACAAGCTTCATGGTAACTGTGAAAATTGAAATGCCTGTATCAACATTACCTCAGTAGTGGAAAGGACATCTTGCTCCAAAGAACGCGTAGAGGTTACCGCCAGTTTTTCTTGCCACTTGCTAGCTCGACTCTGGATTCTGAATTGCCATTCGGATCCCACTAACGCTAAATCCAATGTCGGATCAAGTCCATTATCAGGCTCAAATTTCGCAATGTTAAGATGCTCCCGCTTGAGCCTGACCTGAATTTAAGATGAACCAAACAAAGTTTATATGGAATAAAAATCCAAACACGGTCAAAAGGCAAGAACTTTGATAGAGTTGGACCGCCTGCTTCCAGGGCATTCACATGTGTTAAAATTACCTGTGTCGCTACAAGATTTACATCACCGTTCTCAAACATTAGAACACCTTTAGGTTTTATCCATTTGGGATGGGCAGGGCCGTTTAATTCAAGTTCTCCACTAACAGCAAAATTGAGAATCAAAGGATAAACTATCCGCAGGTATGGTCCAAGAGCAATCCTTAATTCATTTAGACGGATATCAAACTTTGGCTTTCTGTTAACGAGCACTATCTCCTTCTCAACATCTTCAAGTTTAGCTGAAAACAAAAGTAGCTAATTACAACTCTAGGCATCCAACAGAAATGAGCACAAGACAACTTCATAACTAATCAAATTACAAGCATGTCAACATTGTTAGACGGCATCGCCTTGAATGCTGCGCTTCTTTCAATCATTAGCATTTGAATGGCAGAAAATAGATCTCATGTATATGATGGTGCCCAAAAATCTAGCTGACACATTCGATACCATGAAAACAGTAATCTATGCATGGATCATTTTCAAAGGTTTCAATCGGAAGTGGAAATTCTGAAATGTTTTAATTTCTCACTCAGCCAAACTACAAACTTTTAAATTTCATATTTAATAAAACCGCTTAATAAAACCGCTTAATTCTTCTTTTTTAGCCCCCTAATTATAAAATTTGCACTTTATTTCGAAATCATTCCAGAAAATTCACGGAACTTTTAATTTTTTCAATAAATTCGAGCATAATATAGAACTCAATAATAGGTAATTTTTTCAATAAATTCGAGCATAATATAAAACTCAATAATAGGTTTGTGATGCTAGATCACCAAGGCGATTGGTCCCTAGTTCTAGTTCCATGTAATGGTGAAGTTCTGTACAACACAAACACTTGGCAACTAACAACTCAATAAGTTTTTCCTTGTGAACTTGTCTAATTTTATATTCTTCCTTCACCACTCAACTCCAGCTTTAGTTACCCATCAGCAAGTAATACAAGTCCTTGAAATGCATATCCAATCTTCTCAAATTTTTTATTTTTTTAACTTACTATACTTGAATAGACACAATGCAAAACATGCGGCAAGAATTAAATATTACTAAAGCTTGAATATCTTATTTCTTGAGCATACCAGATGGTTGGTGGTATGGGATACTTGATGATTCGGGTATCAGGTTCAGAAAACGCGAAACATATTTCGATGCAACCATACGACCATAACCACCAGCTGGGATGTTTGGCCCACTTGTTGTATCCCTACTGAAGGGAGCAGCTTCACCCCCACTTCCCTTGTCATGTGGTAGATAAGCTTCGCCGCGGCTAATCATTATTTTTCCAGAGATATTTGGTTGCATAATAGATCCTGTTACTTGCAACTGAGAGTCGACCTGACCACTTTGATAACAGAAATTTTAGATCAAAAAGGTGAGAAAAAAAAAGGATCATAAAACACTTGGAATTGAAAATTGTTAGTTTAAGTTACCTCAAGATATTCCTTGCACGCACTTCCAGAACCTCGCATTTTAGTTCAAGTTTGTCATTAAGAGACGCTTCACTCATTCGAAGGGGCAGATTCCCTTTTACAGACAATTTTCCTTTTCTGCTTACTCTGCCCTCTAACGAGCCGATTCGCAACCTATTTGAATTTACAATAACTGTTCCTCCTAAATTGGTAATTGGTTTCCTGAGTACAGGTGAAGACACCACTCCCCTGTGAAAATATGCTGAACCATCTAGTACCGGCTGTTCAACAGTACCCCTCACCTAACAGGAAAAGAAAGGACCATAATCAATTCGCAAAGTAGAAAATTTGATTTCTTTATTCCAAGGAAAATAAAAGGTCAATTGCACCAGCCTGAAGCATAATTTCAGCATTTCCATTGAGCCAGTTTGCATAAGGAGATATTGCAGTTAGCAACATCATGCCCCCATCTTTTATATCAGCATCAATCCTAACTTCTCCAGCTTCCAATATGTTCCAGTTCAAACCTTTAAGGCTCTCGGCCAACTGTGCGTCCCATATCTCTTGATTTTTTTCCCTAGGCCCCTTTCTATCATTAGTCTCATCTGGAGAAGTTTTACTTGTCCCTGTATCCCAATCTCGGACCCAAGTAGATTCATTTTTATCCCTTTCAATTGCTTCGTTGTCCACATTATTATTGGGGACAAGTGTTAACGGAATGCTTCCTTGAATATGTACATGGCCATTGTGAACAACAGGTTCAAATTTTGCATTAAATAGGAAACGGCTGCTTGGAGTTAAAGAAGCAACAACTTCAGCCCTCCCAAGATCGATTCCTCCAATGGCCCCATCTAAGAGCCTTACTTGGACATCGCACTCCGGTTTAGCTAGATTTCCTTTAAGATCACCTTCCATGTGCAGTATGCCTCTGATCGGCACCAGTAATTTCCTTAGAGAGTGAACTGCTTCGGTAGCAGAACTTTCAATAACCTGAACTAGGGTGGGAACCAGACTGACCGGGAAATTAAGGACAGCGAAATGTAAGTTTGTCTTTGGCCCTAGCAGTGTACCATCCGCGTGGATTGTAGCATTATCCCTTTGGATAAAGATTTTTTCGAGACGCAGACCATCATTGTTGCTGTACATGCCTGCTGCTAGAATACGGTGGTTTTTATATGTTCCCCACTCCCATTCTTCTCCATGAAAATCAAATTCTGCCTGAATCCAGTATACAGATAGATAAGTGCATTCGGAAAAGAGGTCACTAATAAAGTAGAGTTGGTTTCATTATCCCTTATGAAGAACCAGGATTTCTTAATGTTTGTAATCAATGATATGGAAACCACTTACAATGAGTAAATAACTTGCTAAATTAATGTTGGAACTGTAAGATGAATTCTTGATGGAATAATTTGATAAATATTTGAAACATAGTACATAAGATTCGAAACCAACCAGGTTTTCTTGCTTTCAAGATTAGAGGATAAATCATGAATATCATGGCAAGTTAAGGTAAGGTATTCCGGTAAACAGCAAGAATCATGCGAGTAAGCATCCTCAACAGGTTTTCTTACTTGGTCATGATTAGAAAAGAAACATTCATATCATGGCAGGTGAAGCTAAGGTTCTTCGGTAAACAAGAAGGTTCATGATATTGAGCGTACCAGAGTTGCATGCATATAGCTGCTTAGTAGATGACCAAATTTTGGATATGAGTATGTTTGGTCTTCAAACATCAACATATGATTTCAAACAAGAAAAAAAGGAACAGAAAGGTGCATAAATACCCACCACAGTATCACCATTTCCTCCTCCACTTGCATCTAAAGAACCATTCCAGCGGCCTTTAAGCTCAGCTAAACCAGGAAGATCAAAATCATCCATGACAACTTCATATGACGGAGCACAATGACCTCGAATTTCCTACAATATCTCATAAGAATAGATGGTACAAAGAAAATGATAAATAAAAGGAAAAGCAGAAGGGGGAAAATACAAGGAGAAACAAGCCGTGATCAAAATTCTCAACAGCATGATTCTTTAGAATCTTTGCGAGTCAGACATCACAATGTCACATACCTCAAGAAGCTTCTGAAGGCTTTCAGCACATACCCCAACTGACTGCAAACTTCGTATGAAAAGGTCCTGAAAATAAGCAAACAGACCACATAAATCGCAATCTTAGTGCAACGTGTCACAGAATCTAAATGTAACGTCTAAACAGCCCACTGTGCAGACTATGACCTTGGATCTAGATTGAACAGCAGGATCAGAATTTCGAGAAAGAAGCCTGGCTAAAGGAAGCATCTCAGCAATCTCAGCATTAGGAACCTCAAGCCTCAGTCTCCATCTACCCATCGAAGATATCATACTACCAAGGTGACCCGTCATTACTTTTTGGAACAAGCTACCTTTCTCCTTCCCAGAAGGGGTTCGATCCCGGGAGCCAGGCAAAACATACTCTCCTTGCAGTTCGTATTTGCTGTTGAATTGCTCCAAGATAGCTCTTTCAACGGTTATCTATAGAAGAGACGTATTAAACCGGATGCAGAAAAGAGAAGTGGAAGAATATGTTATTAGAAACTTATAACAGAATCATCATGGAGACTATTACATCATATAAGTTTGTGTTCGGTTTTTCCTCCTTTTGGCCCAACAGCCTGGCATCATGAGTGGCCACATAATCAAGCGAAAGACAGCTAATGCAATATATAGCAAACAGGGCAGCAATCGTTATTCCTAGTAATTAACCGAGGGTATATCAATGAAACTGTCTACAACATAGTTTTCTCACACAATTCTTAACGTCTACCAAAAGTAATTAAATTTGGATGACTCAGAACTCCGCAACTTGTAGCCAAATCTTGATCAATGTTTTCAATTCAATATAACGTTTCAGCAAGCATTAAAAACTTTAGCAGAGACGTTTTAAGCCGAAAGCAGGAAAAAAATACCGAGGCAACAATAATTTTACTATTAGATAATTGATATAATTAAAAGAACCATTATGGAGATTAAATCATATAAGCAAGTGTTCAGGTTTTTCTCCATTTGGACCAATAGCAATGCATCATGAGGGTAGGTGGGTAACAAGAAAGAAATGGTGTGTATCCTGCTAATTAATCCAGAGACCATAAATGAAACTGTATCTCAGAATAGTCTTCGGAGAGTAAATAAATTAGGATGAGTCGGAACTCTGCAACTTAGTGTTGAATCTCGATCAATATCTAAGATTCAGATAATCTTTCATTAAGTAATGAAAGAACCCCGGTGAACTGAAACAAATCTATACCTTCTCTGTAACTTAATATAAGGAAAGCATAATTAATTGATATGTCACAATCTTATTACACCCAATGCTCATGCAGGCTATCCATGTGCATCTTTTACTTTAAAATGGCAGAGAATGTGCAACGTCTATATTATAACTAAACTTCTATAGATACCGAGATCAAAAAAGATTTTTAATGGTGACTAAACTTCTTGAAATAAGAGCATTATCTCACTATATTAAAACAGAAGTTCATCCCATAAATTGTTGTAAGAGCAAGCAAAGAAACACTTTTAATTACAAACAGAACATACAGTAAGGACAGTAAGGGAAGAGATGAAACCCTGAAAAAAAATAGATCAACTCACCACATCCCCACTCCATCTGGCAGCTACGTCTAAAGATTCTCCCAACACACCACTAAATTTCGGGCGCAGGACAGATAACACACCATGTCCCCTTCTTTTCTGAAAGTTCAATTGAATTTCGGCCTGAAAAAAGAAGGGTTGGAGAGAGAGAGAGAGGAGAGACCAGTGAGACTGCAGCCCGAAAAGAGGTTCAATTCTAAAAGTTAACAAACTTAACTTAGTGATAGGCAAACAAAGCTTGCAAAATTTGTCATTGCAATTTGAACATATAATGTGAAATTGTAGTTTAGACAAAAGTGCATCTTCTAGACTTCTACAACTGCAAGCATTATTTCCATCAATCAACTATCTGAAGATGCAAGGGATAAATATGAAATTTATTGTGCAAATTTGTGAAGCTGGCTCCTTATACATGTTAGGAATTAACTATCTGCGAATTGAAGGTAATAGAGTCTACCAGGAGAGACTGCCAACTATCAAGACATTCGTATTGAAAAGTTGATAAACAATATATCATGCAGGACGAATGAAACTGATGCATGAATAAAGTCAAATATAAAGCTAACTAGTTCTCTAACAAAAGTCCAAAATAACAAAAGCAAAAACTTTTACATCCGGTGATAAAAAATGAAAGAGCTGATGACGTAACTTGGACTGGCTGAATGAAAACAACCATTCATGTTTCCTATATATGTGCTTAATTTTATTACACATGCTCAACATAAATTATACCCCTATAATAGATTCTGGAAATATTACAACCAGAAAAGACATGGAGATGATGTAAACTAATTCAAGAATGTGTATGTTTATTATATACTCAATGCTCAACAAAAATTACATAATAGTTTCCGTAACTATTACAACCAGAACAAGGCAAGGAGATGCAGTAAACTAATTCAAGCAATTTTTACTTCCTTTGCGAGTGACAGGTATAACTTTGAGTAGATTAATTGAATGAGGGTTGAAACGAAGACTTACTCTTGAAATTGCACCACGGAGAGAGGCGAGCTCTAGTTCATCCAGAGGTAGATTGCGCACCTGATTCCATTTAGTAAAAACACAGTACAGTTGGTTTGGAACAAAAAGTTGACAGAAAAGGAAATATGCAAGGAGTCCAAGTTATAGATATAGGTGGAATGGTGGATGACCTCTAGGTTAGCTGATTGTAGAGGTCGATAGCATGCAGTAGCTTTCAGCTGCCCTTTCTGCAGGGAAAAGGAAAGTAATTTTCCAGCAGCATTTTCTTCCGGAGTAGACTGCAAAGGTCCTACAAGTTCTAGTGCAAGATTTTCATCTGGCCGACCAGTAGAATCCAACTGCATAGCCAAATCAAAAGAGCATTCAGTTCAATGACCGAGTGTTTCTGAGGCATCACGAGTTAAGGAGATACAAGACCTTGCTAAATTTATTAGACAGTAATCCTACGGTCCTCCCTATTATTATGATTTATGACCATGCCGAATAAATGTTCGTAGACATCCTAATATCATTCAAAGCACATGTTGCTCATATAGTTCTTTACTTGTATGATAATTAAGCATATGATTGTAGATATCAGAGACTTTCCTAAGGATCTTTTTTTATCACTTCTTAATTGATGAAGATGAATATTTCTTCAATGTCTTGTTTACGTAAAACCAGAGACAGACTATGAGAGGCGCATGGTGCAAGAAAAACATGGCTACAGCACTGCACCATGGGTACAGCATTCGCTCTTTTTACCCCTAGCCATGGTTTTCCTGGTCAAGTACAACACAAAATTTAGAAGGATAGTGCTTAAAGGGGAAGGGCTTATTCTTCTGCACCCATGACACTGGTAACCAATCAATCCCTTTGATTCTTTGTTTAGAATCTCAGCATCAGTGACCGAAGAGCAAGTTCTCTTCGAATTTTCACAGCCATTCTCTTTTGCAGACCTCCTAGTGTTTTCTTCTCAACTTAGGAACAAATCATCTATGGCTTCTATTGTTCATATGTTTTCCAATGGTAACTTTCGGATTTCCTAGAGCTTTTTTGTTTCCTATTGAAATTCTGGGCTGCGCTCTCTGTTTTATGTGCTTATACTTCAAGGAAAGAAAAAAGAAAGATTTTTTGTTGAAAGGATCTCTATCAAGTCATAATTCACAGGAAGCTAAGAAGGTCTGATATTACAAATTTGTGAAGAGATGGGGACTTTGCAATGGAATGGAATAGAGTAAAACATTAGATGAAAGTTAGAACAGCACGTGAATAACCTCATAAGCAAATCCCAATTCCTTGTTATAGCAACTAAATATATTACACCCTCGATTTCACTAAAAGCTTGACAATTTAATTTGACACAAATTTAAAGGTGAACGAGTAAAAAAAATGTTCTGTATTAACAAAGTAATAAGTGGATGGTAAATAGTACGAGGGAGAATAGATAAAGTATGAAAGAGTGTGATTAAAAATTTAAAAGGTGGAGATACTGGGTGTCTATAAAAGGAGTTGTAAAGCTTTTATTGAAACGCCTTAAATGGAAAATTGTAAAGCTTTTAATGGCACGGATGGAGTAATAGGTATGGCATTGCCGGGGGAAAAGCAAATATGACATCTTTTGTGAGTGGGAAAAAAGCAGTAAATCTGAAAGAAGCATATTAAGAGGGCAAACGAATGTTAAACAAACCTTGATACCATGAGATGTTATGCTTAATACTCCAGCTAACTGAGGAGCCAGCATCAACTGATTAAGTTTTAGCCCTGAGATCGAAACATCACCACAGAGACTTTTTCTAGCACCTTCACCTTCCGTCGAGGGTGGTTCTGAACTTTTGTCAGAGTCTGAGGCTTGTTCATCATTTTTGCATGGAGTCTTGTTAACTTTGCCTTGAAATTTGATTCGTCCCGTTGCTTTTAAGTGGACAGGCCTCAGAGAATCAAATGTGTAAGAAGATACCAAGTTGAAAAATTCAAAATTCCGCATACGTAGATCCAATTCAACTCCTTCCACAGAGAAAGGCATGGAACCAACTTCGCTCCTTTCTCTCCAATTTGACAAAATTGAATCAGGATATGACGTTAAAACTTTTGTATACAACTCAAAAGCAGCGGATGAAGAATTCACAGAAATGTGATCGTGTGAAATTATGATATCACCACGAGCATCTGAAAGTGATCCTTCAGCCCTTGGTGCAGTCCATTTTATATCAAATCTCCTATATTACCAAAAATACAAAAACCGTCCATGGTCAATACAGATCCAGAAATATTAGTTCACAAGAATCCAAAGTGAGAAAAAAAGGCTTACGGTCTTAACAATGAGCCAGAAATTTTAGTTTCTCCATTCAGATCGCCTAATTTAAGGGGCATTGCTTGAAGGTAACCCGGTATATACCGATGCATTATGTTGTCAATACATACATTGCCTGAAACATTAACATCCACTGCAGTCTCGTCAACCTCACCCTGTAATAATAGAAGATTTTCAAAGCATCAGATTAATCAGAAGAAAACAAATATTTAAACTAGAATCAAGAGACTGAATATGCTTAAGAGCTGCATTGGACCCTAATGTAACCAAACTTTCAACAGGAACTCTTACTTAACAACGCCAACAACGATGGCAGAGCAACAATAATAGTAGTAATAATACAAGGATCCTGTTAAAGCAGGGATACTTCCTGTTAAAGATAAATTACAACAAGGATCTGTTTATTATTTTATAGAATAAAATACTATGCAGTAACAATCCAATGGCTTGTAAAAAAAAAGATTCATATTCTAATATTTAGCCATCAAATAACTTAAAAACCTAAAAAATAAGTGATAAGGGCTTAATTTCAAGGCTGTAAACAGGAAAGACAGCATGGGACAAAATTTATTTGGATTTACTTCTAATATTTGCAATCAAGTATACTTCTCCAGGCAGATAAACACCTCAGGGCAAATCCATGCATTTCCCGCCCCACGGATTTCACCACCATCAACTAGGGTTGCTCTGATTCCATACAGGTCTGCTACCTGCCACCAGGACCAGATGATGATCATATAATACACCAAAAAATCATTAAATACCAGACCTAGTGGAACAATACTATTTAAATTACTCACACAATTGTCAGTGTTAAAGGTAAAGTTGGCAGAGACATAAGAGAGTGGAACATGGTCAATAGCTGCAACTGCACCAGCTTCCTTATTATTCATCATTGCCTCGTATGCAGCTGATTGGGGAGTATCGGAAGATAAATGAATGAGCTTCCTAGAAACCAATGCACTTCCCACAAACACAGGAGTATCCAACGGGCCTTGACAATTGAAAACCGATGTTACGGATCCAGCCAACTGAAGTGAACGACATTAAATCAAGTCAGATTTGAAAGACAAAAAAGGGACAATTAAGAAATACATTATTAAATCCAACCATTTAATGGAAAATGAGAGACGTACAGGAAATATCATAGGCTTCATCTTGAAAGTTTTCATCAAGGCGTTCACTTCCACTGAGGGTACCTGAGATGATATTTCAATGATAAAACTAAGACTAAAGATCGAGAAATCAGAAAACAAAAGGCCACATATCAGTAGTGCCTTTGACACACTTCCATATTTGATAGACATAGGTATCGCAGTGCTTCATATATTGTACACTCAACAGCATACAGTGTAATACAGCAAGGAATCGATATTACTTTACTGAACTTCAGATAAGAATAACTCAATTAGATCAGACATAAGATGAACAAAAACAGTCCTGCACCATGTACCACCAATCACCTTTCCTCGACATCTACCCATTATTACAGAGTTCTCTCTTGGAAACAAGATACCCAATTCAAAACCACCAAGGGATTACAGTATTAATAATACTATATATGTGCAAGGGAACTGGCAATTAATTGATACTGTAACCAAGTCCCACTACGTACCAAGTTTTAACACAAGTCACAAAGCTATGATTTTTCATGTGATAAATGACACATAACTGGCAATTTAAGAATTTCATTCAGTATTTACATTCAACTCCCTGTGGGCTATTTATTGCAGCAACAGCAGATTTATCTCAGACACCACTTTGGTAGAACTGATAATTATCCATCAATGTTGTCAATCGCGGATCGCGACGCGTCGCGCTAGTCCCTAAATACCGGGATCGCGGTCGCGGGCGGGATAGCGAAGTAAAAACAAAAAAATACAAAAATCAAACAAAACCTCCAAT
>JAYMSR010000886.1:0-11837 GCA_036897825.1 Plantago rigida | reverse complement strand
AGAATGTCACATATGACAGACATATCTAATCTCTTGCAATAGTTAATTAATCAAGCTAAAGAAGCCTATTCGCGGATAAACTATTCTACACTATTTTGTATCGTATAGTTAACGGAATCAAGTACGGTATGGTCTACACTCTACCCCCCCATAGAATCCCAATTCAACTCCAACACTGACACAAGTACTATCACACAGATTGTCCTTTTTCATTTATTATATTATATTTATTTGTCACAACAAATCTATTCATCATCTATATAATCAACACCTATCAAGAACAAACTTCCTGCTACATATCCTCTTCTCTTGGCTTGCCTTTCCTTCCTCTCCCGTGATCTATCTCTTTCTTGCGATTGATTCTCAATAATTTAATTTGATCTGTTCCCGGATTTCCCGTGTGCCTGCTCTTCCTTTTTCTCGAACACTCTTTTCGCTTTTTTTCAGGCTATTTATTGAATTTGATACTACATCGAAACAAGATGAGCAGGCCATTGCAAAAAATGGCGTCAATTGATGCGCAATTGAGGCTATTGGCACCAGGCAAGGTTTCTGAGGATGACAAGCTCGTTGAATATGATGCGTTGCTTCTCGATCGATTCCTTGACGTTCTTCAGGATTTGCATGGCGAAGACATTAGAGAAACGGTACTCTATTATGATATCCTCCTACTGCTTTTCATCATCTTTTATTTCTCTTGGATAATTTAATTGACAAAGTTGCCAACTTTATTGTGGCTATGGCTGTATGAGTATGTGTAATTGTATCAAGTATGACGGATATGTTTCATGTTTTCCAAGTTTTTGCTTCACAGGTTCTGAATTGGGCTTGTTATGGCTTTCAGAAACTGTTTTAATTCAACATTATAGTCTTTCATTGAAGTTGGAGACCAAAAAGACTGAATTTTGCAGTAATATTTAGCTAATTGTGATGGGCTTAGAATAGATTCCTTTGTGCTAAAGTATTTATGTATAAGAGATTAAAAAAAGTGATTGTGCACCACTGATATAGTCTAAAGACTTCTCAGCTTGGTCACTGATTATCTTGTTTATGCTGATAAGGTATCTTTGTGTTATTTCCTTCTGAGCATCTTATGACAAAATAGCATCTTCGTTGGAGATTAATCAGACTGAACCTTGGTTGGCTTTACTATTTATGCATAGAATAGATGATATGACTTGTAGCTTTACTATTTATGCATGGAATAGATGATATGACTTGTAAGTGTATGCCTGTTATTTGTCAATTGAACTGGTTGCAATGTGCCGATTAGTAATCGTGTGTATGGTGTGTGGACTACTTTGTTCGACAAGCTTCTATCTTTTGCAGTGAAACTACATCCTATTCTAGTGAATGTTAACCCTGTTCTAATGGAATTATAATTCTTGTATGAAACTTTTGTCAGGTTCAAGATTGTTATGAGATCTCTGCAGAGTATGAAGGACACCGTGATCCAAAGAAACTGGAAGAACTCGGTAAAGTCCTCACCAGTTTGGATGCTGGGGACTCCATTGTTGTTGCCAAATCTTTCTCGAACATGCTTAACTTAGCGAACCTTGCTGAAGAGGTTCAGATTGCACACAGACGGAGGTCTAAGTTAAAAAAGCGTGATTTTTCTGATGAGGCTTCGGCAACAACTGAATCTGACATTGAAGAGACTCTAAAGAGGCTTGTTGGTCAATTGAATAAGACACCTGAAGAGGTTTTTGATGCTTTGAAGAATCAAACTGTTGATTTAGTGTTGACGGCTCATCCTACTCAGTCCGTTCGCAGATCTTTGCTTCAGAAATATGCAAGGTTGGTTACGTAACATGGCAGTGTTTTAATTTTACTACTGCTTTGGAGCAAGTCTTATAAAAACCACTCCAAATAATTGGGTGGGTGGTGATGTGGGGTTTCCTTTGAAATAATGATAAAAACATATGGTTCTTCATAATGTTTAGGAAAGACGGATCTTTTCTAAGAATTTCACAAAAAGTAATGTTGTTGCATGTTTGTAGTTCCACTTACCCAAGTTCGATCTGTATCTTTCGCAGGATTCGTGACTGTTTGACTCAGTTAAATGCCAAGGACATTACCCCTGACGACAAACAGGAACTTGACGAGGCATTACAAAGAGAGGTATGCCTTTGGGGATTTAATACTGTTTTATGACTTTAGTGATGTATACTTACATGTAACGTCGTAACGTGAATTAAATTCACTGTTGTATTTGCATCGGGCAGATTCAAGCTGCATTCCGCACTGATGAAATAAGGAGAAATCCTCCTACTCCTCAAGATGAAATGAGAGCAGGAATGAGCTACTTTCATGAGACCATTTGGAACGGAGTGCCGAAATTCCTACGCCGTGTTGACACTGCTTTGAAAAACATTGGAATCAATGAGCGGGTTCCATACAATGCGCCGCTTATTCAATTCTCTTCCTGGATGGGTGGTGATCGTGATGGTATTCTGCTTTTAACTGTCTCCATTACTAGATTCAGTTTTATACATATTGTGTGAAAACGGCTGCTAAGAGAAGTTTTATGTGGTGGCAGGGAATCCAAGGGTAACTCCAGAAGTTACAAGAGATGTATGCTTACTGGCTAGAATGATGGCTGCTAACTTATACTTTTCACAGATTGAAAATCTCATGTTTGAGGTATTGAACTGTTATGCTAATCATTTGCCCCTGTACTTCTCCTTCTGAATCGATTTGGTGGTAGGATATTTCATTCTAAAGCACTATTATCTGTTATATTGTCTTTTATAGCTTTCAATGTGGCGCTGCACTGATGAAATTCGTGATCGTGCTAATGAGCTTCACAGTAACTCCAAAAGAGATGCTAAGCATTATATTGGTATGCTAATTTTTCTCAACAGTTTTTTTTTCACTATGAGCATCAATAATGTTTTAATTTATTTGGGAACATATCATGTCTTCTGTTATGGAATTCATGTAACTGGTTCTTACTAAATTTTGTTTGTTGTTACAGAGTTTTGGAAGCAAATTCCACCAAATGAGCCTTATCGTGTTATTCTTGGAGGTGTGAGGGACAAGCTTTATCACACACGTGAACATGCTCGCCAATTGCTTGCAGATGGAACTTCTAATGTTCCCCAGGAGTCAACATTTACCAATGTTGAACAGGTCTGTCGATCGTATTCTTTTCTATTGATTGATGTTACCTGGACTATTACTCAATTCTATCACTTAACGAGTCCTTTTTTGTTTATAATCAAAATAACATCATAAATTCAGATTTTTGAACCTGTATACCAGTGTTCTGAATGAAACTTGTGTTTTGCTACAGTTTCTGGAGCCTCTTGAACTGTGTTACAGATCACTCTGTGCTTGCGGTGATCGTGCAATTGCTGACGGAAGCCTTCTAGACTTTCTAAGACAAGTTTCCACATTTGGTCTCTCACTTGTGAGACTTGACATCAGACAGGAATCTGAGCGACACACTGATGTTCTCGATGCTATTACTCGACACCTGGAAATTGGGTCCTACCGGGGATGGCCAGAGGAGAAGCGTCAGGAGTGGCTTTTAAGTGAACTTGCTAGCAAGCGCCCACTAATTGGGCACGATCTTCCCAAGACTGAGGAAATAGCCGATGTACTTGACACTTTTAAAGTTATAGCCGAACTTCCTTCAGATAATTTTGGTGCATATATTATTTCAATGGCTACTTCTCCATCTGATGTTTTAGCTGTGGAGCTATTACAACGAGAGTGCAAAGTCGAAACCCCGTTGAGAGTCGTTCCGTTGTTTGAAAAGCTTGCTGATCTGATGGTCGCACCCGCAGCCATGGTTCGGCTCTTTTCGATAGACTGGTACCGTGACAGAATTGCCGGGAAACAAGAAGTCATGATTGGGTACTCAGACTCTGGTAAGGATGCAGGCCGGCTCTCCGCAGCCTGGCAGTTGTACAAGTCCCAAGAGGAGCTCGTAAAGGTGGCAAAAGAATATGGAGTGAAGCTAACAATGTTTCACGGCCGAGGAGGGACAGTTGGTAGAGGAGGGGGCCCCACACATCTTGCCATATTGTCTCAGCCACCTGATACAATTCATGGGTCACTGCGTGTCACTATTCAGGGGGAAGTTATCGAGCAGTCGTTCGGAGAGGAGCATTTGTGTTTCAGAACGTTGCAGCGTTTTACAGCTGCTACGCTTGAGCATGGGATGCACCCCCCTGTTGCACCGAAGCCGGAGTGGCGTGCGCTTATGGATGAGATGGCTGTTGTTGCAACGGAAGAGTACCGTTCTGTTGTTTTCAAGGAACCCCGGTTTGTCGAGTACTTCCGCCTTGTAAGCACCTCTACTCAATTTTCTTTCAATCTGAATTAATTTTGAAATTGAAATTCTTCAATTCCTGAACTGTTGTTTGTTGTCTTCTACCTGTTTACTAATGTTTCTCTTTCTCCTCTTCAAGGCTACCCCGGAACTGGAATATGGTCGGATGAACATTGGAAGTCGCCCATCCAAAAGAAAGCCGAGTGGTGGAATAGAATCACTCCGTGCAATTCCATGGATATTTGCATGGACTCAGACCAGGTTTCATCTTCCCGTCTGGCTTGGCTTTGGGGCAGCAATTAGATACATCATCGAAAAGGATATCAGAAATATTAATATGCTCAAAGACATGTACAATGGATGGCCTTTCTTTAGAGTTACAATGGACCTGATCGAAATGGTGTTGGCCAAAGGAGATCCGGGAATTGCCACTTTGTACGACAAACTTTTGGTCTCTGAAGACCTTTTGCCATTTGGGGAGCAGTTGCGGACAAACTACCTAGTGACCAAGGATCTCATCCTTCAGGTACGTATTATAGAACCAAAGAGATGAGAGAAATAGTCCTGTCTAAATATCGATGATATTTTCTTGATTATGATTACCGGGTCATGTATCCTGCTTATGCTTCGAACCTTGCCTGTTTTTTTAGCAGCAGCTAGAACATCACATAAGATAGCGTTGCTAACTATATATCCTTGTTTTGTTGATGTGGTTAGGTTGCTGGGCATAAGGATCTCCTAGAAGGAGACCCCTATTTGAGGCAGAGACTTACACTGCGTGATCCGTATATTACTGTGCTGAATGTGTGCCAAGTCTATACACTGAAGCGTATTCGTGACCCAAGTTACAGTGTGAAGGTTGGGCCCCATCTTTCGAAGGAGATCATGGAAATGGCTACGAGCAAAGCAGCTGCTGAACTAGTTACGCTTAACCCGACAAGCGAATATGCTCCGGGTTTGGAGGACACCCTTATCTTGACGATGAAGGGTATTGCTGCTGGATTACAGAACACTGGTTAAGTTTGACAGAACTGCGTCAACTTTTCTCTTCTGCTGGAAAGATTCTCACAATTAATAAAACTGTAACTTGAGTTTTTTTTTCTGTCTTTTCTTTTTTGGGATTCCAAGTGTGTAATGGAAGTAAGAACTATGTGGGCAAAGGGCCCTTCATATGTATGGAATAAAAACAAATCTTTTGTAGAGGAAAATATATCATGTTCAATTGTTCATTTAATTTATAACCAAAATAATATCACGAGTAGGTAAGTTGTAAAAGTAAAACTGTTCATTTATTTAATTTATAAACATCGTGGGTGTACGTTAATCTGAACTAGTTTTCCTAATGTTAAGACTTGAGAGAACATAAATCATCTGACCTCAAATGACAGCTTATGTACAGTGATTTTGCAAAATGCGTATTCTTATGGTCACTGTGTTCGTTCGGTCAATAGTTTCTCATTTGTTCTCCGTTGACTGGATGAAGAACTAGTTTCCTAATGTAAGGCTTGAGAACACATAAATCTTCTGACCTCAAATGAAATAAAACTGCAGCTTATGTACAGTGATGTTGCAAAATGAATATTCTTGTGATCACTGTTTGACGATTAAAATGAATATGATTTTAATTTGGTTGTAACCATGAATAGTAACTGAATTATAATTTGGTTTTGAAAAATTATATTTGGAATGGAATTAAAGTTTTATAGGGTTGTTATATAGGGTGTGTAAGAGTAAAGTGATTTGTATAAGAGTTTTTAAAATTATTTGATTGAGTTTAATGTTATTTGATTGGTTTAAGGTTGTTATAATCCATATATTATATAAAGCTCAGTTTTTATTCTCTCCATTTTGTATAGAACCAAAGCTAAGATTGAACCACATAATTTCTAGCATTTTTTGGTTATTTTCTCCTCCTTTAATTCCGAAAATACTCATTATGGTAAGGATTGCGTGATCTTGGTTAATGTTTAAGATTGCATAATTATAGCCCATTATTCTTTTTTTAAGATGGTAGCCAATTCTTTTAGCCAATTCCGCAATGTGATCTGCCGAGATTCAATGAAATAAACTATTGTTGGTAATTCATTTGCATTCTCACCTACATACACGCTTGCTATATAGAAGAGAATATTCTTATTGATACCTGCCCATTATAGACAATACAATTGAGTGATTATACCGTAAACAACCAAAAATATGACGGCAAAGTTATCTATATATTCGTGTGATTCTAGGTATTCTGCACGACGCCATTGACTTCTTATTTGGAGAATTATCGATGCAGACAATCAAACTTCCCAGTGGTTTCGTATGTACTGACATGCCGACGTATGGCGTTACCTCGGATTCCAGGTTCGATCGATCTTCCAATGGCTATCAGAATCCGGCTCATGCGTTTTGTGGCTCTTGATGTATTTCGTCTATATGGAGTCGAAGTTATCTGGTATGTTTCATTATCCATCAGCCTTAATCGAACATTATATATTAGTTCTAACACTGTTAATATATTTTCCATCAAGAAGTCTTCTTCTTTTGAAGCCCTGTTCTACCGCTGGCTATCTGGTTCATTGGAGAGGTACGATAAAATGATATTTATTTTATTGGTTTTGTAAGTCAATCTTTAACCACAGCTTTTCCTTTAGAATGGAGTAATGTGGAGTTGTATCTACGACTCTTTTGGTATAGACAAAAGTTTAGTCATTTACTTGCTGTTTAGTAATTGAAATAGTATTAGTATAAAACTTCTTCTCTGACTGCCTTATATTGGTATTAGTTGGGGAACTTCTTCCACCATACACTCCTTGACATTGGATCTAAGGATAAAACTTTATTTGTGGATTTGTTATCAACTGGATCCGTAAAAGTTTTGAGTCAACTCACAATCTGATACTTCCTAATGCTAAAATATTCTACCGCTAGCTAATGGTACGCTTATCTATAGTAAATTTGATATGACAACTCTTTAATCTATTCATTAGCATAACAAAATTGCTTTTTATGGTGATACAGATTGATGTTTTAATACATCTCAATTACTCGAGTATTCATAACATAATGCTCAAACTATTCGTTTTTGGACACCCAGGTGCAATATATGCATCATGCATATTCAAACTTATGAGCAACAATATTCAATTACGGGAAGAAGGTCAAATCATGTTGGGTGCTATTCACAATCGCCCTGATGGCTATTGGGAAATAAGAACATGTAGGACGAAATTGTTTATGAAACTCGAGTATAAGAGAAGGAATTGAATAGGACATTGCAGCTCATGGAAGAATCAAGATGTATTTTTCTTTTGGTCACTACGCGAATTCGTTTTCCAAATGTCAAGTTGATTGTACTGATTGCTTAGTAGATTTGGTGATATTCTCTTCGTCTAGCCCGATTTTCTTCCGATGTATGCCTGCTTAATTATCAAATTATTATTACAACATTAGTATATGGTTTAAATTATATGCAAGTTTCCATGTTTGAACCATTGTCTTCTTTGAGTGTTTATAATTAACATATGCCAGGCTCATTGCAATGAAAATTTCTGCAATAGTGTTCTATAAATAAGGACCAATATAGTCGATTAAATGTGATTAATTATAACTCTTTAGCACTGAATTATAAAATACTAAAATGTGATAACACGTTGCGCGTGGTATTGTGGTATTTAGTTACAAATAATAGAAAATTTATATAAAGTTAGTAATATCGTTGTTTCTGATAATTAATTGTTTTTTTTCAAGTTGAATTACATTTTGAATTAGTGCAAATTGATCTGTTTCAATTTAATTAAAGAAGATGGAGAAGAATTTTTTTTTTATGATGAATTGATTTTGTTGGGCTTGAATTATGAATTTGAATTTAATTGGAGAAGACATATTGAGTTTTTTAATGATGAATTGATTATGTTGGGGTTAATTTAGGGCTTGGCATTTAATTGCAGAAGACAAATTGAGATTTTTTAATGATGAATCGATTTTGTTGGAGTTTCATTTGAGCTTAGAATTAGAATGAATAAAACATATTGTTTTTTTTGTAATCAAAGTCTAATTTACACATATATTATAAATGATTCTAATTTAAATTAAATTAAGTACTTGATTGCACAACTTCAATAGTTGTCCACTAATATATATACTGTAAAACAATCTAGGATGATGGATTAAACTGGGTAAAACCTAAAACCCGAATTTAATCAAGAAAATTCGAATTCGTCTAACTCCATCAGAAGAAATGAATGCAATAATAATAAACATTGATTGTTTAGTTAATATGTTAGTCGATATGTTGCTCAAGCTCGATTTGGTTCAAGTCTTTAAATCGTTGAGTAAAATATATTGAGTTTTAGCTCCTTCTTAGTTGGTTGGTTTAATGAAACAACTTTTTTATCCCAATGAAATCATATTATTAATAAATTATCATTTTTTATGAATCATTATACATACAACATAGCTTACTTTTAGCAATGCAGTATCGCAAGTGAAATTGATTGCATTGGAACAATACATCACCATTCAATTTGAACTTTACTTCGTTAGTTCAGGAAGGAGTGTTGATTTTCTTCTATTCGCACTTATTTTCTAATAATTTATGAATAACGTGTATTCAGTTGTCGATATAATGAGAATCTCTATTTATGTTGAATATATATTTTAAGATTTCCTTGCAATCTAAGCATACAACAATTTAGATTTTCTAAAATATCCCACAAAAATAGTCTAACTAATATGATGGCACAAAATTGGATGAAATACGATTAAATCAGGGAATCTGGCCAAATGAGGAATATTCGCTTAAATCACGAAATCTGGCGAAGGTGGACTAAATCAGACTGTTGATTTAGTGCATCTCTAAATTTTTTATGTGATTTATGCTTACTAATTTAAACACTTTAAACACATTGAAATTATATAATTTAAAGATTGACATGTATACCCCTAGATCATCAATATATTATCTTTTAATTATTTCCATTCACATGATTCTATTACTGGCAAATTCACATTAATACATACTATTGTGATATGCAAAATTTGGAAAACGAGCATGCATAAATCCGCCATAACCCACTTGAATTCTTCAATTAATAGCCACATTATTGTCGGCTTACATCTTGGATAAAATGATTAGATACAAGTGTAGAAGATCTTCAACCAAGAACAGGCCTGTTGAGATTACCCGTCTCTCAACAGTAATCAATATTCCCGTAACATCCGAGTTTCGACTCATGTCGTTACTTGCCATTGCTGGAACAAAACAAACCGGTTTGGTAGTGTTATGGTGATGCTTTATTACCCTTATATAACTGAATTTTTTTGTATGGGACGACCCTCATTATGTTTTCTTTTTTATTCACACAACAAGGACACACCCATAAACATTATGTGTGGATGTGTATTAAATGTCCATATGTAGAGCATTCATAGCAACTCATAGCCTGCTCTTGACCAATTATGAATTATTCTATCGTGGGATTATGGTACACGTCATTAATTAACAATCTCAATTTGAATTTACAACTATTTTGTCATATAACTTATAAATTACAACCTCTTTTTACAGATAGACGTATTATTGCATCGCAATTTCACCAAGCATAAACAGTAGACTTCGTAGACTGTTCATGTTGGACCACCCGGATTTGATTTATGTTGCATCTATTTGTCAGCTCATGAGCAACAATACCATATTGAAAATGGAAGGCCACAAGTTGTCGCTTGATCTCCACTCTATCCATGGAGTGTTTGAAATTAGTATTGGAGGAACAATTTAGGTTTGAAACTCAAATACTTACCATAACGATCATTTTTTGTTAATATATTTTGTTGCATCGTTCTTTATCATGACATATTCCATAAAATCATAAAAAATGGATAATATATTCACTTAAATAGATTCTTACTGGTTAACGTCTATTTTAATGTCGAGATAAACCAACATATGATGAATATAGTACATAGATTTATCGAATATGAATCATGCATCTGAATTCGGAATAAAATCACATTGAGATTTTAAATTATTATGATGACTAACACACCCATATAGATGAAAACTAAGATATTACTCAAAAATATTGAGAACACATAAGCTTTCCTCAGGGTTCTGTAAAAATTGCTACATTATTTTATAGTGTGATGTGTAAAAAACCAAGGAGGAGAATAACAGAGGGCGTGAAAATCCAAACGAAGCCTATCAAGCTTAATAAAAAGTAAGCCCACAACAAACTTGGGAACTCGATTTGATGGTAAAGTCTACTCAAATATTGATACAATTCCAACTTAGGAACTGAATCTGATAATGTAGAAGTTTACCAATTGAGTGGGTAAACCCAACTTTAAGAGTGATAATTTCAAATTGAAATTTGAATGGTAAACTAAAATCAAATCTATCTATTATATAAAGACAAGTCTTTATTCCATTCAAATTATAAAGGACTTAAGCCAAAATTGAACCACATAATTTCTTTCATTTTTTGCAATTTTTAGACTAAATAAATCAAAGAAAAATATAAACATGGTAAGAAATCATTGTCAAATCCCGATTGCTTCATTTAAATAACAAATCAATTATAATGAAGGAAAATTTATTCTTCCACCTCATGTGTCATATATTTTCCGCTAATAAATTGCTAATTTCTCAACTAACAAATCAATCATTGCTAATTTCTTTCATTTTTATGTATTTTTCTCAGCTAATAAATTAGCTATAAGGAAATTTTCGACATACTGGTCTCTTAAAGATTCATTATTAACAAAACCGTTTCCTCTGCATGTGTGTTTATAAGGATTGTGTAAATTGGCATCCAATTAGTAATTTATATGTAATTTAACATATGCCCGAGGGGTCTCTATGTAATGGTATTCGTGGCGTGAGGTAAAAATGACCTCCAATTAGCGTGGGGGTTGTGCTAATTTTTGTCAATCTATAATATGAATGATTGCATTAAAAAAATATGATATCATTTTACACTTTGATCAGTTAGTATTAATTTATTACTTTCAGGGAAATTTAAAAGTGAGAAGAAAAAAATGAAAAAAAAATAGAAATCGATTTGACCATCAACTCGAGTTCGATTTTATCATAATCCCTTCGTCCCGGAGTACTTCATACATAATGTTTAACGCGTAGTTTAAATTATGTGAAATTTGAAAGTAATAACAAAATTCATAAAAAAATAAATTGTACACTTTGACCGGCCAAGGTACAAATCGTAAATGACTCCAATTTTAGGATGCTAATAATTTCTTCATCTATATATAGATGTATATGATCCCAATAAAAATCCATCCACACACACATATATATAAAGCACAATGGTCTAAACCTTACCAGATTCATTCAGTCGTACGTGGAATTTTGTGAAATTAGTTACATTTTAGTCAGTATATATTTCAAAGTTATTTTTGGTATGTTGACTGCATATATAATTTTTTATTAAATCTCATATAACTTTATCTAAAAAAAATTCAAACAATATATGGAACATCTATTTGAAATCGTCGAGACAAGACGAATCCATAGACACCAATCTTGAATACTATTATTAATTAAATAAATTAT
>JAYMSR010000885.1:0-11849 GCA_036897825.1 Plantago rigida | reverse complement strand
CACGACCGCCCTACAGTGAGCGGTCTTAATTCTCCAACAAAACTTGAGATCGATAACAAAATTTGAAACACTATGAAGGAAATGTTTGCAACTACAACTTTAGTACCATCAGAGTTCCAACAGTAGAGACACACATTTCATATGCTCTACTGATATCGTAACAAACACCAGAATGCGAGTCAAACAGTCAGATAGTGTTTCTTATTAGTATTAGACATGATTTTGTGAACATAAATTTGTTTTTTCTTAAAATTGTTTTAGTGTAAATGAAGTTTCTTCAATTTTGCTATAAGGCCACCAGTGGAACATGGTTTATATAATACACGGTAAACAATGGCATTGTATATCATACAATTAGAAAGCTATACTGTCAACTCATTTTAAGTATGCACATTCTATTACACAGACACAGTGGCCTGTGCAGGAACTCTATTTTCCACTGGAATTTCAACAAATTCTGAAAGAATCGCCCGGAATTCATCTCCAGTCATCGTTTCCTTCTCAATCAGAACTTCCACGATCTTATCCATTGCTTCACGGTTGTTTCGGATATGGGTCAACGCAATCTCATAAGCACTGTCAGAGAGTCTCTTCACTGCAGTATCAATATCTTCAGCAAGCTTCTCTGACATGGAATTCCTTGCCATCATTCTCATGATCATATCGTTGCTCTGAGAGTCCATCAGTGACCAGGGTCCAATATCAGACATGCCGAATGTAACAACCATCTACAAAGCAACACAGTATGATTTAGCAACAATTTCTGATCCTAACACCAAACAAAATGAAACATACGCCGCCACAAAACAAAAAAACACAAATAAGAAGATCATGGTATATTACGAAGGCTGTAACACAACTTTTTGCAAAAGTTGGAAATGTAGTGTTCACGGAGACGAATACTACTTTTTGTTTACAAATCAAGGTGGGAGAAGTCTAGGAGTTATTTCTAGCTTCTCTCAGGCACTATTATTTCACAAATTGCCAAAAACACTTCATTTGTACTCTAATAAGTCAGTCTACTTGCATACTTAAATCTCATGCATTTTCCAAGAAGTTCGAGCTATATTGCAAACACAGTCATAGACAAGCCTTGTTTGCTCCCATTTCCAAAATTCGTCATCATGGTTTATGTAATTCCCCTCACCAACAAAATAAATAATCACTTAAAGGCTAATTTAATCATTAGGATCAAGGACACCTCACTCAGCTAAGTTTATAGAAAAGATGCAGAGCTTGAATTCAGAGCAAATATTTCACTTTGGAGATAGAGTACTATGTTTGAGTTGCAGAAGCATTCAGAAAACTCAACCACAATGAAATATAAAGAAGTTACCTGCTTGGCTAAACCAGTGATCTGTTGCAAGTCACCAGCTGCACCAGTGGTCACCTCAGGCTCGCCAAATATAATCTCTTCAGCAGCTCTTCCACCTAGCCCACCTACAATTCTGGCGAACAGTTGCTGCTTCGATATCAGGGTCGGATCATCTGCAGGGATAAACCAGGTCAAACCACGGGCTTGGCCACGGGGCACTAGAGTGACCTTCTGAACTGCATCATGCCCTGGGGTCAGAGTTCTGCATTTAAAGATATCCAACATATTAAGTTGAGTGTATTGAATAGCATATAGAAAGGCCAAAGAACTAGATCAAAGAAAGAGCTCGAGGATACTAGTGATGTTACATACTGCATAGTAAAGAAAAGAAGGTTGTCTTGGTTGGAAAATAAGGCATTACAAACCAATTACAGAACTCAAGAAGAATTGTGATTGAATAATTTCTACACACTCCTTGACATGTCATGAAAACACTCAAGTCCTTTTCTGTTTATATATATAGAGTATCTAATTCAGGAGAATTATTGCTACTTCAAGATTCCATCACTCAACAAGCTAGATCATCAACACCGAATCAGCTTTCAAGTATAAATTTAGATAAAGCTCGTAATATATTCTTGGGAAAAAAGGAAAGGAAAAAAAACAGCAACCTGCTCTCAAATGCAAGGACTTGAAGACAATTGTTGAAGGACAGCGAGAATATAATATGGGATGAAAGTAGGGAAACAATTGTCATAAATAACAAATAATATAGCAGAAATATGCAGCAATATATTGATGTTCATGATTATCCAAATAACATTTCCTAATTTGTGAAGTCGTATGATTCAATAATATAAAAAGGTGAAATTTAACAAAAAAGTAGATATAAACATACCCACATATTGCATGGCCTACTTCATGGTATGCCACAAGACTCTTGCTCTTTCCATCTGTCATGACCGTTCCTTCCATTCCAGCAACTATCCTATCAATCGAGTCATCAACTTCTTTGGATGCAATTGCAGTCTTTCCACGCCTACCAGCCAAAATTGCAGCCTCATTTAAGAGGTTAGCAAGGTCTGCCCCACTAAAACCAGGTGTCCTCATAGCTATTACTTCAAGCGACACATCAGACTCAAACTTTTTATTGCCTGCATGAACTTTTAGGATCTCTGTTCTTCCACGAACATCAGGGACATCAACACTTACCTGTAAATAAGCAGAAAAATTAATGTTCACGTCCTCAATTTGGAAAATAATTTAGAGACAGGATACACACAATGTTTTATTACCTGGCGGTCAAATCGTCCAGGCCTCAATAAAGCAGAGTCGAGAATATCAGCACGATTAGTGGCAGCAACTACAATAATGCCGGTGTTACCTTCAAAACCATCCATTTCAGTCAAAAGTTGGTTCAGAGTCTGCTCTCTTTCATCATTTCCTCCACCAATACCAGTTCCTCTTGAACGTCCAACAGCATCAATTTCATCAACAAAAACGATACATGGAGCGTTTTCCTTGGCCTTTTTGAAAAGGTCACGAACTCTTGATGCACCAACTCCAACAAACATCTCAACAAATTCGGAACCTGAAATTGAGAAAAATGGAACACCAGCTTCACCAGCAATTGCCTTAGCTAACAAGGTCTTTCCAGTACCGGGAGGGCCAACAAGAAGAACCCCCTTAGGAATACGAGCACCCACAGCAGTAAACCTCTCAGGTTTCTTCAAGAACTCAACCACCTCCATGAAATCTTGCTTTGCTTCATCCACCCCAGCAACATCATCGAAAGTTACGCCAGTGTTCGGTTCCATTTGAAACTTAGCCTTTGATTGACCAAAGGTTAATGGAAATCCAGGCCCCCCAGGCCCGCCCATTCCTCCAGATGACCGTCTTGAAAGGAGGAAAAGACCCCCAATCAAAAGCATCGGGAAGGCTAGGTTTCCAATCAAGTTAAACAAAAGAGAACCAGAATCTTCTTGTGCATTGTGAGCCGCAAAGTCAATGTTCTTTTCTCTGAACTTCTGAAGTAGCTCTTGACTGAGGCCTGGGAGCTGAACTCGTACTCTCTGAACTCGGTTTCCTAACTCGGGAGATATAGCCTCAACAATGGCAATGGTTCCATTTTCATACAAATCAACTTTATTCACTCTATCCTTATCCAGATACTCCAAGAATCTGGAATAAGACATCCTTGAGTTAGAAACGGCTTGCTCATCTGCCATAGCTTTCCCGGTACCTAGTAAGGCAGGCACGGCAAGTCCAGCATTCCCAAGTAATAATTTAAGAAAGCCTCTTCTTCCGACGTTTGCCCTTTGATCGAGTGATGCATTGACAACCACTCTTGATACTCTATTCAGAAGGCGTGAGGATTGAATGAGCCGCCTTCCATGGATTTCCTTGCTCATGCTAGCTCTAGTTTTAGCTGTAGATAAACCATTTCCTACAACACATGCTGCTGAAGCCGCCATATCTATTGGCCTACAGATTAACGAACAAAAAGTTCAATCACCCTCTTATGGACACATACAATTCTCATCACTTCACAGCATAACTGAATAAAAACATCAGACATGAAAGCAGCATTATACAGAATCTTAGTCCAAAGTATAAAGTTGAGATTTTTAACATTACCAATAATACTATGAGGCTAAAATCAAGACTATTGCATAAATAATAGAACTAATTAGTAAATCACTTTAAATCAACACATAAAATCTAACGAACTAGCAAATCAGCCATCAATTACGAAGCTTAACAATGAATAGAGTGACGCAAGCTCATTTAGAGACTAACAGTCCATCTAACCAAAAGTCCACCAATAGTTTGAAGAAATTTGGCCCCAAATCTGAAAGTAGGCGTACAAGAAGCAAAAACCCAATAAGGAAATGAATGAATGAGTAGAGTAAAGAAGATACATACCTTAACTTGGTGAGAAGAGGAAGAGGTGATATGATAATGGTGTGTGAGGAAAGGATGAAACGAAAGCAAGCAATTTAGAGGGAACGGATGTGGTTCAGGAAGAAGTGGACGTGGCACAATACAAGTGCGTGATTGGTTTTGCAGCTATTTGCCCTTTCATTTCTTTACTCTTTCATCAGATTTTTCTTCTCTCCTTTTGGCATTTTCTGCTTTCATCATTTTCAAGCTTTGCTTTGTAACCTTAAATTTCTTGCAAGAGACACTTAATGCTAGCATAAGATCTGGATGCTATAATTACACATGTTCGTTGAAATTTCAATTGGTTTTGAAATCTCCAAAGTTATGGATAGTTTAAAAAGATTGAGAATGTTATTTATGCTATCAATGTGCACTTTTTTTGGAAGATCAACCGTAAAGATTGTAGAGTTGATAATGTTTGCCCTAAAACAATCATACCATGAATGATCCAAAATGAAGTCTCCCAATGTACGGACTAGCGAGGTCAATAAATGCGCTGGAAAGACATGTGTTGGTATAACATGGTCTACTTATCATTCAAAGAGTAACTGTACTAGTCTAAATAATCGAATTTAAATCGATTAGTAGTGGATACGTTACAATTTTTTTCTACCGGTACTTTATATAAGTATTGTGTAAGTCCTTTAGTTATAATACTTCAATTGACACATGAATCTAGTGGATAGGACTTTACTATGTCAGATGTTAAGGATCTTTACTTAGTACTCTACTATTTCTTGGTGAGTGATTAACCTAGCTAGAACACAATTTAATAGGATTCCGAACAAACCATGTGTATTTACAATTAACAATGTGATACTATCATTACGGGGAGTACATTTTAGATATTTACGGATGTTTTACAAACTATTAAAATTAAAAAAGAACAGATTAAAATAAATATTTTTAGGTGTTTTTAACTAAATTTTGATGATTTTGATGACTTCCTAAACAAACAATTAAATGTCAAAACTCTTAAATTGAAGTCCATGGAATTATATCTGTTCCGAATAATTTATTCTAATTGTACAGATAAATCAATAATAGGAATTTTAATAGTGGGAGGAGCTCATTGGGACACATAGGCACACAATAAACACTTTCGAGTCAATGCTCCCAGAGTGACAAAAGTACATACTAACGTGGAGATGGTATTTACATATGAAGGAAATAGGGAGATTTTTGGTTCCAAATTAGTATTGATAAAATTTAATTCTAATCAAGTATTACCTAGAAAATGCGAGTTTCACTAACGTTTCTGACTAACGATTAAAATCTCGAGTTATGAAAAAATGTAGGTGTTTTTAACCATATTTTCATAATTTTAATCGTTAGCAAAACAATCACTGATCAGGGCCCAAATCTTCGGTTTATACTGTCACATACACCTTAAAATGGCACCACTTGTCCGAATATTCGGTTTATTCCACAAATTTGCACCCATCTAACCCTTAGACCATCTAACACACATTGTACGACACCATGTAGGGCTGAGCACAAACTGGACCGAATCGAAAACCGAACCGAAAAATTGATTTTCAGTTCGAACGTACGGTTCAGTTTTCGGTTCTAGCATTTTGGAAAATTCAGTTTTCGGTTCGGTCCAGAACCAAAAAATTCCGGTTCCAACCGAACTGAACCGAAGTACTAATTAATTACCAAAAAAAAAAAAGATAATTTAATTCTTGTATACTATCTGATTGCTATTGCTTCTTCCCCAAAATCACTTTACCTGGCTAAGAAGCAGCCTTCATCTCAGTATCCCTCACCGTCCACCATTGCTCTCCGTTCATTCACTCTCCCTAGCACATCACCCTTCACTATTACAACACAAATATGAAACCAAATTCATCAAATTGAATACAAGATTCGAGCTGCATCGGAATCCTTCCTCTTCGAACAGCACTGGAGGATTCACGAGCTGGATTTGCACCAAGCCAAAAACTACAGGTAAGAAATATCATCTATGAGAAAAATGGAGATTCGAGAAGAATGGTGAAGCGGGGAGAGAAACATATAAAAGAGAAATTGCAGTAGCTTGATTAAGTCTGTAGAAGGGCCTCTTTTATGGCAACAACAATCAATTTCTTCCTCCTGCTTTAATGCTTCCTCTCCAATCCACACCATGACGCCAACAACAATCAATTCCCCTAAACCAAAATTAAGTTCTGCTGCACCACCACTTGTTTCCAAAATAAATTCGGTCCAAGTCCAGGCCAGAACCGACCATAGTTCGGTTCGGTTTTCGGGTCACCAAAAAACATAAAATTTGGTTCGTTTTTTTCGGTTCAGTTTTGAACCGATACTCAGCCCTAGCACCATGTATCACCTTCAATTTAAAGCTCTGCACAGTATAATATCCTTCCGAATCAACGGAGTGGACCTCAACTGATTAAAAGTAGAAGTGTGTAGTTCTCATACACAAAACAGATTGAAAGTAGTGCCAGGAAAAGGAAACAAAGACTGTTAATAAGTTTCCATTAAACACAATATATCATGTGACAATGCTGAATTATCCTCCACTTGGGACTGTTACAAAATCACGAAACAGGGCCTTGTGCATAAGAGGCACTACTAGAACTCATTGGAATCTCATTTACACATCCAGATGTGCTTCTGTTCACTAATTCTAGTACTAGTAATACTACTACGTATAACGGTCCTTTGAGAGATAGCAAAAGAAATATCAGAACTTGCTGGCCAATATACCAGTTGCTAGCAGTATTTACCTTTAAGGGACACCATCACAACGTCCAGCAACCCTTGCACTGGAATAGATGTGCAAGTAATAATGTCAACATGTAAAAGAGAGTGCATATGTAGACTGAGGAAAAGGTAGTGACCTTTTCCAACACATTCTTCATTCACTGTGTGCCACATTCTGTATCAGGATTCTGCTTCACCTATTAAGATTGTGCATATTAGCTCAGAGCCGAGCCTCACAATCTCTGTTCGAGAGTAAACCCGAGTGCAAATCAGAACAGGTAATGGGATGATGGAGAGGTTCATGGAGCAAGCCTGAAAGATGTTTATGAGGATCAGATGACATATCATGGAAGATTATTTACCCAACATATATTTTCCACTACATAAGCATGCTCCATCTGACTAACACACAGCATTGTTTCTTACCTATCCACTTCCACAACTATGCACTTTGCACAAGGGTTTGGAACATAAATTTCTTTCTATAAGCAGATAATCTTGTATCACTTTTACAATGTACAGAAGTCTTTTTATTGAATTCATAGCAATTTAAGCCCTAAAAAAGAACAAGCACATTAGAATGCATTTCGATTTGAACACGGTAAATACAAAAAATTCACGAGTCATCTAGGTCATGCTAGCAAGTAAATTGGAATTAGAAATTCAAACTTGCCAAGGTCATCACAAGGCATTGAAAGTAGACGAAAGAAATACAAAATAAAACACTGGACTGCTCCTGATGAGTTTGACTTGAAAAGCATTTTTTGGCCCATACATGATATACTTAGTTGAAAAGTTAGTGCATTCACGGCTTCATGGATGGATAATGTTTCATTTTTCCTCTCCCAGTCCAGCAAAACATTATAAGTTCATCAAGTCATCGTCCAAGATGTTTGCCATCTAAGAAAGAAAGAATGCAACTAACCTTGACAGATTATATCAAGGTGACGAATCCTACAATAAACTCCTATCCAATAGTTAACATTTTGGAGAGTGGTATATCACTTAGATATATGATCTGGATAAGCAAATTGCTAGTTAGTCATAAAAATTGATTCAGTAGGGACTTAGAAGACTCAAACGGTAATCTTCATGTTGGAAGTTAAAGATTGTAGCACTTCAAGTAACTGTGCATTAGAAAAACTAAACAAAACTAGATAATGATACATCATACAAGTATCAGAGTGGTGAGTGGTGACTACATAAAGTACTAAACTTGTGCGTCGAATGTCCAATTGTACCTGATCAAACATATGGCATGAATGGAACTGGCCTCATTACTGTCTGACAGTTGACAACATTGGGTAACAGATGACAATGGTATCATTTAATCTCTTCATACACCATAGCCTGCTCCATCAGCTCAATTATAATTTTTTTCCCTGTCTCACTCCTTTCGAAGTATATAAATAAAAAATTGATCATGAAACGCTCTGATTAACTAGATATATTACTAACAAGGGAAGCTAGATCAAATTCTCCAGATTCTTTGAGGCACTCAATTATTTTTTCAGCACGAGAAGATTTTAACAAAATTCGTCTCTCCATCATACGATCAACAAGATTTGAAGCTTCCAGAAAATGATTCTCTTTACAGAGCCCAGCCAACAAAGTTGAACACATATCAGAATCAGTGGCTATGAAAATTCCTGACTTTTCAAGGGCATCAAACAAGCCAAGTCCATCCAGCATACGTCCCTCCAAAATCATTCTTTTAACAATAGCACCCGATGCCAAAGTATTAGGCCTCATACCACAAGACAACATCTTCTTAAACTTCGCCTCTGCCTCCTTATACTTCCCAGATCGCAGTAGTGACATGACAAGCATGCTATAAAGCTCCTGCTTATGAAAAACATCTACAGCAATTTTGTCAATTACCTTACAAGCCTCCTCTACAAGCCTATTTTTACAAAGTCCATCTAGCAAAGCAACAATTGTAACCTTATTTGGTCGGACCCCAAAATCAATCATTCTGTCCAAAAAAACCATTGCCTCAGTCATCCTCCCTTTATCAACAAAACCATCTATCAAAGTTGTATAAGTTACCACATTTGGTTTACTTGTATCATTCTCTTTCTCCAATGCACTTAAGAGCTTCATTGCCTTCTCCAACGTCCCATATTTACAAACTCCATCAAGGAGCATAGAGTGAACAACAGAATTTGGAGTACATCCATAGCCCTTCATAACATTAATCAATCCACAAGCATCATCTAATCTCTCAGCATCACAGAGGCCCTTAATAACAGAAACATAAGTAACCATATCAGGATAAAGATCAATAAGACCCATCTCTCGCATCAACCCCATTGCCTCATCCAACTCACCCTTCTCCACAAATAACCTAATCACCACATTATAAGAAACAGTATCGGGCCTACAGTTAAATTCCTTCATTTTCCTCAAAACCCACAAGCCCAAGTTCGCATCTTTAGCTGCCCTACACAAACCGAAGACCACCTTAAACATCCGTACACTAACAACAGAACCTTCAGCCCTATATTCATCCATAACAGAAGCAATAATTCCTGGGTATTTCTGAATCTCGAGCAATTCACAAGCTTTGTTGTACATATAAGGAGAGTGTCTGTAATCGGATTGCAATCCGGCCCAAATAAAGAATCGAACTGCCAATTGGGGTTTATCAAGAATGCACCTTTTTAACACTTCCGTTATGCAGGGCGAATTTAGCTTGCCTTTGACGGAGTTGAGGGATTTTTCCACATTGAGCTGATTTTTCTGCAAGTGGATTACAAATTTATCGGCTTCTGAAGAAGAACAAGTGCTGAAGAGGAGCTTTCCAAGGGGAGATTTATGAGTTCTGGACACCACCGAAGGAGAAAGACAGTAGCGAATGATGGAGAAAGAAATTGCCATTGGTTCCAGCCCAAAATTCAGCAGGTATTTTGCTCAATCAACATATTCAGGTTGATACGTATTGGCAATTTCTGAACTGAGGCCGACCCTGTGTTGGCCTACACCCTGAGACAGATAAAGAGATCAATCACTTAATGATAAGATAGCATTAAACAAACAAATCTTAACAAGGGTACAATCAGGTACCAATTATTATCAAAAAAATTAATAACACAACTCAATTACAATGATATCAAATCATGTTCTTCAATATGGTTGAATACAAGACTTAGACTCAATTTTTGAAGAACAACTCTTAAACTCAGGGCTATTGACAAATACAACACCATTTCGGCATTTCCTGATCTATCTAGATATCTATGAATTCAAAAATACAGTAAACTCATTTGAATCCTCCTCTATGTAACTGACATCTCCATCTAAAATAAAATAAACTCCACCTCGACTAAATATTAATGAATAGACGTAATCACTGCTGCAAGTTAAGAAAATTCAAAGCAATACGCCAATTCAAACCAATTTGAGAAGTCGAATTAAAGAGAATAAGAGATATTAGCATATTACCTAGTCCGCAGGAGCAGAGCAGCGGAAGAGAGTGCCCGTGGGCAAAGAAGAAGAAGATTATAAGATGAGATCGAGATGAACAGCAGCAGCAACAAAAGAGGAAAAAGAGAAGAGGCAAGCGGAAGCAGAAGAGCCACCAGCGGTGAGCGGAGGTGCGGTGGTGGGTGAGAAGATGAGGCGACAATCTGAAGCAAATTCCTCAATTTTTCTTCTTCTTACAATCCTTACAATTTGAACTTTTTTTAAAGTCACTTATTTTTATTTGGACCAATATTTGGATTTTGATGAGCATGACATCTTTAGTTCAACTAAGTGATTAGTATTTTGTCTTAAGAAAGCTTTAATTTGACTTTGTATGTGTTAGCTATTCAAGAACATGTAATTTTTATTCTTCTGATTAAACTTGAAGATCTATGCATTGAAGTTGCAACCATAACATAAGATGTTGAGAAGACAAGTCACTTTAGGCTTAGTTTAACATAACTGAATAAGTTATCTAAATAGAGGATAAACTTTCAGCGAGTAATGCCCTAGCAGTTACTTTGGACAAGTGAAAATCTATAAGACATTGTAGGTGGACCAAACCACTAACTGACGATTATACATGGTGATTGTAGTCACTTAAAAGACAGAAAAACGATCACTTAGTATTTCGAAAAACTACGTGATAAATATGTTACAAATGAGATTTGAACTTGTCAATTGATAGTGACTTTTCAACCACTAACTTGAATTTATATGAAACTAATTTAAATCACAATGAGACTGATTTGTACCAGATGAATTGTTGTCATTTACAAGAATTTGTAACCAAATCCCTAAAACATATCAAATTCACCCAAATTTGCTCAATTTCAGTCCACCATAGACAAAAACGAAATCAAGCTTTTAATTACTCGAAATCACACTAAATCATTCACAAAATCAACGTTTACTTCATCTAAATCACAATGACAACTCAAATAACAATAGAAACAAAGATTTGATCAAACCCAAATCATCAAAAAAAATTCAAAGTTTTTGAATGTCCATCTATGACCGCCCATGGTCATAGAAGTTTGGTGAAACATGATTTTATTTAAGATTAGAAGGAAGAAATTCAGTAATGAGTGTCAAAATTATGAAGAACAAAAGAGGAGAAACAGGTGCGGATCCATGAAAATATTTTACACTGGGCTAAATAAATTTTTTAGAACTAATGTGATGATTAAAAAAATAAATTAAATATCGATCCCTAAAATAAATAAATGAATAAATAAATAAATAAATAAATAGAACTCAACATCATGTCATGCCAAAATATTAACTATATAATAAGTTTCAATATCAAATCATAAGATACATTATTGACAAAATACATGATCAAATCTCAACCACTAAGATCAAGTTTGAACAAAAAGTTACAAACAACAACTAATGAAAGATACTACATGAGTTGTGT
>JAYMSR010000884.1:0-11852 GCA_036897825.1 Plantago rigida | reverse complement strand
GATGAATACAAATATATGTTCAAAATATTTTTCGGAGTTTTGCAGATAAAGTTATATGTGATTTACTAAAAATTGTGTATACATTTAACATACCAAAAATAAATTGTACATTTATAGATTATTATTTTCTTTTTTACTTTAATTTTGTGAATAAAATTCCATGAAATTTAAAGAGACATGTCACATCATATTTCATGTAGCATGCCTTTTTTATCATACAGGTCACCATTTTTGTTATATATTTAGATAAAAGTCAGATAGTTTTTCTTTTTGTATGGCGTTTGAACCTGTAATCAAGGGATATTTTTCTCACTTTTAACTAATTGAGTCACACTTACATAAATTGACGTATAATTTTATGCGAAGAATAATTTATAAAATGTAAAAATGTAGGAAAGTGTAGGAGAGAGGGGTAATTAGGTTGGGAATCAAAAGGAATTTACATTGAGTCATTGACCATTATGGGTTGGAGTTGACCGTTCTAGAAAGCAGCTCATATGTACAAACATGGTCATATATATCATGTGTACTTTTAACAACACTTGTACTAATATAATCATCACCAGATCATGTGATCTCCATCTCTGATTATGCCATCTTACTTACTTTGGATCGGATTTGTCAGTATCCCGTTTCTTTGGGATCGGATCCGATTAACTAAAACCGTTAAATAATGTTCGTTAATACACACCTAATAAATTGTAACTATTCAAGTTTTCAGATGGTTTAAATGTTATTTTAAATTTTAAAATAACGAAGAACAATAAATACCAACCCATAATAAATAGTCAGATCATATATAGTTAAAGAAACACAATTTTGATACAAACATAGCCGAGCTAATAAGCTCTAGGTACAACTACAACCATCAACATGGTATGCAGCTGCTATAATTTGTTGTGAGCACCTCCAACAACCATGTTGCCCCTCATTATTTCAAAACATGATGATAAAATGATTTCTCTGCTGTAATAAAAATCTGCACAAAAACATACCAAAATTTATGTTCTAAATTCAATTATTGTCCAAACCATGTAACAAAAGTGTCAACTGAAACATTTTATTAAGAGTCATACTACAAACAAAGAGATCAATCATCTTATCAGTTCGTTCTTCGAAACATACCGTAAGAAAATACTATGTGTCATTAATAAGGTTTGAAGCATATAACATTATGAACTATCAAGACCTTTTCATCCAACTACTGCTCTCATAAGTCACTGCTCTACAGGGTTTAGCCACCCCATGCTGAAATTATTCTGTCCCTCAATTCTCTGGTATAATTTGTGACAAACAGCAATAAAAGAATAAGATGAAAATGAAATATGGACAAAAAGTAAAACTGAAGTACAGTTGTAAAAGGCCTCAAAATTGCTACAAGTTACAGGACTTTTCTTGGTGAGGTGAGAGCATGCTAAAGCACCACAAGCGAAAGTGCAGAAAGATTCACAGTGATTTGAATTTGCAGCAGTTTTTAACTTTTAAAAGTTCTTACAAGAAAATGAACCACTTTTCTATATGGAATCATTTTCTTCTGCTGGGATTCTTGCAGGAGTTCTATCCAAGTCATTAGTGGAAAATTCTTGTCAGTGGCATCTTTTTGTTCTTTTGCCAAATCATCGGTATATCTACTCACCTAGGTGGAGGGAAGTCCAACCGGGTTGAGTGACTCCCCTCGATCCGGCCTGGATCTGCCATTGATTAGACCTTGTTGATGGAGTATGACATATCTCCAATTTTTTAGTTGTAAATATATTCTTGAGAATTATAGTGCTCTACTGTAATAGTGACAATAGGGATGCCAGATTATTTTGGCCAAATGTTAGTAGTATTGAGATTCAACATATTTAGACTTGCTAAAGCAGTGGATCAGTGAAGAGAATCTGCAGAATAGTTTATTAACATCATCTGCAATTGCACATTGAGTTCATGGATTTTAGCAGCTTGAAGCAAGCTCGGTTACAAATACGCTTTTATATGTGTAGAGTTCAATGGCCTTGCTCCTTGCACCGTCATAGAATAGAAAGAAATATTATAGTGCGTCTTGATATTACAGATAATCATTCTGATGATGAACTCAATATTTATGACACAATATCAACCCAATCACCAAATCATGTTTCATCTGGTATAATCACTTCACATTTTGCTACAAAACTTCAGAAAAGTTACTACTTACTACATGATATACTGACCTTTGGTGCTTCTGTCAGGCAACACTGTATAGAAAGCTTTGACATGTAAATTCTCCAAACAACATGAATATCAAGCAAACTGGACGAGCAAACTTCAATAACTACCGTACTACCCTATCCAATTTGCCAACACATCCATGTCAATTGTGTTTTTCTTGTTTTAATAGCCAAGATATATCTTAGCACCCAGCTGGAAAAACAATTCAAAAGCATAACCTATTGATCCATGATCGATTCTTGTCTCCTTTACTCAATTTCCTCTTCACCTTCGCTACTGTCTCCAAACATAGTGGCCATTCTCATAGCCAGTTTCGCAGCCATTTCTCTTCTTTGGAAGTCGGGCATCAATCTTAATCCACCACGCATATTGCCAATTTCAGACATTAGGTGTTCCAAATCCTCGAAATCGTAGGCCTTACCCTCCTCAGGCTCTGACTTTATGTCCATTACATTAGTGTCACGTGCTTCCTCAAGGTCGGGTTCCTCATGCAACTGAGAAGATGTCGAGGGCTCAAACTCAACTCCAGCAGATTTGGTTTCCATCTCTCTATCCAAGGAGTCTATATCCCGTTCAGATTGTTGTCCCGTTGTAGCAGGGCCATCTGCAGATATCCATCCCACATCATCCCACGGTTCAGCTGAGCCAGCAGATAAGATTTCGTATTCAGGTTCATAATCAGATTCTTCTTCAGACAACTCTGCGAAAAAGTTCAAAGAGAATTCAGGGGGTTGATGGTACTTGCATAGGTAAAACCGAAAAAATAAGATAAAACAGAGAAGCTCAGAGGTTGAGTGAAACCTTCTTCATGTTCAGGTAATGATGGTTCCTCTATCTTATCCCCAGACTTCAACAACATCCCAGGCCACATATGAGCGGAAAGAGCACCATAAAGTCTCTCAACACCCTGTGAATCCCCGTCTACAGACAAGCCTGATGATGAAAAGTAAACCTTAATACTCAATATATTTACATAGGTAATATGATTAGAAGTTTTAATTCACTTAAGGTACATGTTTAGAAAGCTTAAGTCGTAAAAGAACCTAATCATTGATGTCGATCGTGAAAAATCAAAAGGGCAACAGCACGTGCTAAGTTTTCCATAAAGGACACCAAAGATATACAAGCTACTCCGAGTAACTCATTTGGGATACCTGAGGTAAATCCTTGTCCGGGAAATTCTTGAGATCATTAGGGAATATGGGGGCAGACTCAAGCCGTCATGTATCCAGGTTAAACATGACAAGGAAGATGCGGATGCAGGAGTATAGTAGATTGCTTAATTGAAATATGGAAAACAGTGAATAACAACAAGTGCATTTAAAAGTACATGCATATAAATGTGAAACTCTTCTTTATCTGCACCATAAACCATCTGCTTTACTTCATAAATCATTTTGGTGGCTGGGAAAAGCATTAATTGCTAGAACTAAAATGGCCAAAAAGGGCCAACTGCTGCAAAAGAAGACTGAGCAGTAAGCATTAATTTAAAAATGAATAGTGCATATCAAACTTGAATCGGAAAGACAGAATGACATGATGGGCCCTCACATTTGTCAAAATTAGGATTAGATGCGCAAGCTTCAAGATACTCTATATTATTTTCGAGACACCATTCAAACCATGGTGTATTAATCCCCGTTACAGGTTCTTCACCTCCCAATAAGCTACTTCCTTCAGTGTCAGATATCCCATACTCCGTGAAGTCCATATGAGGATTGGAAGATGATTCCACATGCTTTAGCAGGCGTCTTTTGTATTCAGTATGAGCTGGATGACCAGAAATAAGATCTGCCTTGTTCCCAATGCACAGCAGAATATCAAACTTATGAATGTCAGTGCAAGACACCCACTTTTGAAGAGCAACAAGAGACGAGATCTGTAAGTACATCATTTAACACAACCATATTACACATTATCGCGATCAAGTTCAGAATGAATAAAGAAGGTCAAAAACCCAGCCAGACATGAGATAGAATTCACAAAATAAAGCTATGAGGCTTACATCATTAACGTCAAAAACCATCACCAAGGCAGCTGTCTGGTCAACAATCGGTAAGCTCTCAATTGAAAATTCATCACTGAGATGTGCCATCCACACTGCAACATCTGCTGCATAATACTTCGTGTTGATGGTCCACCTAATTCAAATTGTCACTCAGATGGTTGATGAAACAAGAAATAAAATTATTATCAGGTAAATCTTTATTTTTGAAACTTACCCATGGACAAGTAACTCAAGAGATGAATCTGAGTCATCTTCAATACCAAGTAGTCCTGCATCCAGCAATATAACCAGTTTAGAGGTCAGTTATCATATTATATCAGAGAGACAAGTCACAAAAAAACACATTCAGTGCATAAGAGCTAGATGATTGTTCCGTGTGTATGTAAGCTACTAGAAATGCCACCTACGTCTCAGTTACTAGCAAAACTTCAAACAATTTGTAAACTGAAATCAACACGAGAGCTAGCGTCTAGACTGTAAAACAGCGATTTTATATACAACCTCAAGCATATATCACGATACCAAAGCATGCAAAGAGAAAAACTAAATAAATCTATTCATTTCAACCTGAGGGAACATTTATCCATAAAACAAAATAAATAAAATCAAGCCAGAAATTCTTCAATATATCCTAATCTGACAGGAATTTAATCTCTCAAATTATTAGCTAAGAAAACATTCAACTCCAGTTGGCAAATGAAGTTGAGCAACAAACATTTTATCCGCAAGCTTCTCGGAAACATATACGAATCAATGAACTAACCACTTCATCTTAAGCAAATGACATCAAAGACAAACTAAGATCATCTGTACATTCAGTGCAAAAGAGCTACACGATTGCTCAGCATATATGTAAGCTACTAAAAATTGCCACACACGTCTCAGTTACTTACAATACTTCAAACACTTTGTAAACTGAGATCAATACGGGAGCTAGCGTCCAAATGATAGTAAAACGCAGATTTATGTACAACCGCAAGCATATATCCCGATACCAAAGCACGCAAAGAGAAAATAAATAACAGAATAAGTCTATTTCATTTCCACCTGAGCAAAAATGTATCCATAAAACTAAACTAAATAAAATTCAATCCGTAAGTTGTTCGATATATCCTAATCTGACAGGAATTTCATCTCAAATAATTAGCTAAAAAAACAGCAACGAACATTTTGTCAGCATTAGCAAGCTTCACTGAAACACATACGAATCAATGAACTAACTAATTCGTCTTAAGCAAATGACATCAAAGAGAAACTAAAATCACCCGATCACCTCACATACACCAGAAGCCTAGTGAATTGAACAAACAATGCAGTAATTCGCGAAATCGTTATACTGGATCACAATTGTAAAATCGACTGAGAGAAGAGGAGCTTACTTGAGATTAGGGTTCGTTTACCAACGTTTGGGGATCCGAGAACGATGATAGCAGGTCTCTTCTCCAATGAGTCGCGATCCATTTCTGCTCTATCCGATTTCGCGAGTCAATGGAGGGGGTTTAGTTTGATACTGTATGTTTCTGGGAAGGTAAAATCGAAGGGTGTCTTAGTTCGCGAATCGATTTCTTAGTTCAAGGCTTCCGGCTGTTTTATACGCATTAGTAGCATAAAGTCTTCACTTCCTTGTTGGGTTTCGGAGTTCGCGGATCTCATTCGAAAAAACTCCAACGAATAATAAACAATTTTACATTTACATACAAAATTTCATATTTTGGTATTAAAAGTAAAGCTTGTGTACTTTATATCTTATCTTAACTTTTCACGTGACAACCTTAATGTATGAAAATGTTCTAAACGTAGATAGTAGAATTATAACGAACATGATACGCGTGTTATTGTGACACTTAATAACGTGATATAAATAAGGCAGTAGGAAATATGCATATTGCATAATTTAAGAGTCAAACTGTGATTGAATTATGGAATGACGAAGATGATAAACTCCAACAGTCCAACTTATTAGACTGGAAATGTGTGAAATATGAGATGTGGTTTTATTTCACTCTTTGTTATAAACCTGAAAGAGTGAAAGTGCGGAATTAAGAATATAAGTAATTAGAAGAAGAAGATATATTGATAAATGAAAGTGTTGAAATAGATTAGTTTTGTATTTTGCATATAAGTTACTATTGCAAATGAATTTAAGTGTAATATCAACATTATCTCATCAGGAGGTATTTGTGTAAATAATCCATAATGATAATAACATGGGGCTCCAAAATTTTCTATAGTGGGTTACTAATATATTTGTGGTTGAAAACAAGTCAGATGCATTAAAAGAATTGTTTTACAAGTGATTGTGCTTTATTTTGACTTCATCATCACAATGTATACAACTTGGGGAATAATTCCAACCATGCCACATTGTATAGAGAAGTTCCTGAATGTCCTTTGGGTACCTATATAGAGTAGAATAGAATATTATACACACTTATACCATGTGCTTATGAATTGCACCCTTTGATATTTTTGCTTCAATAAGATCTGCAGAATCCTTTGACAAAACCAGGAAACCATATTCAAATTGTACATTCAATATGCACATTACGTAAAATGAATGAAAATAAGTAAATTCTTCTCATCCTTATTCTGTAACTTACTTCTTCCATCTAAAAAGGAGAGAAAATGAAAAGAAATCAAAAGCCACTTGCTCCAGGTAACCTGTACAGGATTCACTGAACCGATACACCTATATAACCTTAACCCCAAGATCATAAACTACTTCCAAAACTTTCTAGATGTATCATAATTATATATTTACAAAGAATACAGAGAAGTTTTATATGTACACGATCATATATACATATATACAAGGCAGATTGAAGGAAAGCAGTACGTCGGATAATTAGTAAATTTACATATATAATCTATGCACCCATCATGCCCCTTCGGCACGGGAAGCAATTAACCTGCGACAGATAACGGACTGCAAGATGAATACTGACACAAACAAGGAACTTGATACCAAGGAGTACAAAACACTGATAGGCATCAGGTTCTACCTTCTTCCGACAAATCACGCAACCCACCAATCCACTCTTCCTTGTCTAGCTTTTCCTCCTTCATGTTATTTCCAGTTGTGTCCACCTCACAAGTTGCAGCTTCAGTTTGTTCACAATGATCCTGGAATTCTGGCTTACTATTATAGTAGCCTTCCTTAAAAAACTTTGCAAAATCTACATTTTTCTCCATACTTGGAGGCATGCCTGAAGCAGAGACGGTATCCTTGACTTCCTTTGGTGGGGATTCATAACTCGATGAGCATGGCATACTCATAGCACTCTTGTCCACAGCATAATTAACACCCTTGTTTTCTACCGTGATAAAGGGCACACCAGGTCTGAACCTCTCGTACACTGAGACTGATGGGAGACTGGTACTCCCCTCCTTTTCGGGGTTTGGATCACCTTGAGAGTGACTAGTAGCCACTGTAACTCTAACAATGTTCATGTGATCTAAATCAAATAAACTCTCGATTCTTCTGGAGGATCCTGATGAAAATCAGAAACAAAGATGCACGAGTTTGGGACAAATGACCAAGTAGTAATTGATAATGATGCTTCAATTCCAGGCACAATTTGTAGAAGCCGACTTATTGCAAATAAATTATTAGGCAACATGATAGCAGAGTATTACAGAGTCGTTCAGTAAGTAAAAGATTTCATGGTTGACTTATATATGGATCTTACCTCCTTCAGAGCTTTCAGTAGAGCTAAATGATGGGGGGTTCGAAAAACAGATGAGGCTCGCCTCATCACTGTTTTCTTTAGCTTGACAATTATCAGGGGAAGCATTAGGATATTTCCTCTCAGAAGACGTAGATCTGCATAAGAACAGCCAAGTAAATATGCAAAATGGAATCTACAGGCCTACTTTCTTGAAACAAGAAGAAATAATATGTAAAACAACCAAGGGATAAATAGTGCATTGACAAAAGGGCTGAAAAACAAGGTGAGACTACTTCAAGTTGAAAATGTATCCAGATCAAGATGGTAGAAATTCAGCTTTCTTACCTCCCTAGGTTTACTTCACCAATATTACTGACTAGAAATTTTGGTGATTTCGTAGTCTGGTTTAGTTAGAATTTCAATTATTTGCTATCTTACATTTTAGTAGGATTATAGTTTAATACGATTTCCTTATTTATGTTTACTTCTTAGCATGTAAAGAGAAAGTAACCGCATATTTATTCACACGTTGAACGTGAGTTGATATTATTATAAGAGCCGTGTCTTACAAAAGCAAAAAGCTTAGTTTTGTAACACTATGATAAAACTCGTTAAGATGTGCTGGTTTAAAGCTTAAAATCTCAGTTTTGATTTATAAACATTCCACCTACTGTTTAAAATGAAACTAATGCTTATAACATCTCATTCTATAACCACTAGCCAGTTTGACTCTTTTGTTTCTCTGTTGTTTATGGGGAAGTTTTACCCCAAACAATACCTCATTATTATCCTCCCAAGAGATGTGTTTCTTCCAATTATTGTTCTTGAGTTTTCCTTTCAACAGATAGCCATTTCCCATTTGCTATCAGTTTCCCATTAGCAGAGAACTCAAGAAGAACAAACAATATTACCACATTTGCACAGTACATACTACAGGAACAAGTAGAATAAAGCAAACAGTACATGTTAGCCAAAAATCCAATGTTAGTTAGTGTAAAGTATTTACCGGTCAGTCCAGCCAGATCTTGCTCGAGGGAAATGGTCAAATACAGGCAGCAAATCCTTGTGTCTTATTTCAACTTCAAGTGAAGAAGCTGTCTCGATTTCAAACTCCCCACCCATATATGATTCGGCTCTAACAGGTCCAATCACATGGAAATGTATCTACATGAAGAATATATATAACTGGCTCAGTTGAAGGAAGATCTTCAAAAGACACAAAGGCATCAATCGTCCACATACATTTACAGGTGGAAATCCTGAAGAACTCTATAAATGCTAGTTTTGGTTTGTTAATTCATTTAGTTGACGGGATGTTTATTTCCTACTGCTGCTTCATAGACCCCATAAAAAGAGGCTAAAGGCTGTGCATTTAGTTCATGTTTATTTTAACAATATCGATGTTGTATATTGAGCAGAAAATTCTTCAAATTGTTTATGTTTGTTTATCAAGTTCATCGACCTCGTTCTTTTTCAATTACCTTTGGATTTTGCCACATGACTTTATTGCAGGAGCTAATTTGCACTTCAGCGTTGGACAGAAACCACTGTGATCTCTCTGGAAACTTTGGTGCATTAATCTTAACCGCTTTCTTTTCCATGGCACACACATTCTCTGGGGCAATCATTCGTGAGTTATCATGAACCGCAGAATCATTCGGTCCACCAAATATTATACTTGAAGTGCCTTCCTCTCTCTCCAGATTATCTGATCTCCTGCAGACATCCCACCACTGGATAGGTTGAACTTTCACCCTAACTTCCTCATGTTGGGGGTTCAGTTGTAAAGCCGACCAAGGTTCACTTTTACTCTCGCACAGTTCAAACCCCATCTCTGATTGAATTTCATGTTGAACCACAAAGCCAGATGGGGTATAAACCATGACATGCTTTAGTGTACTGGCACTTGAAATCATATCCACAGAACCAGCAGAATTATGAAAAACCGCAGCAACTGCTCCAGACGGCACCCACATCTTACCAACCACTGAAGCAGCAGCATTGCTTACTGAATTAAGCAATCCAGAATCACTGCATCTTATACGGATGATTGGAGAGAGGGTGCAATGAGGTGGGGGCAAACAATTTTTCTCACTAACGTTGAAAACTGATGTAGGCAACCACGGTGGAGTCAAAGCAGGAACCTCGGGTGCATCATGCCCATGGGTGTTTGATGCTTGGGAACCATCATTTTCCCCAAATGCATACAGGACAAAAATATGGCAAGTTCCTCTTGATGATACCACAGCAATCCACCTACTGTCATAACTAAAACTGATATCATGGATGATCTGTTGAAGAAAATATAAGAGAAGGGCCAACAAATACATGAGATCTGAGACCTGCTGAAAAAGAAGCAGGTACCAAATAACAAATAACATGACCATAAGGCATACACTTACAGCAGTGGTTAAGCCACGATGCAGGCTATAAAGATGCACATGGGAAGAGCTCCAGTCACTACAGCCCGATCCATTGCACGTACGAGAAGGCCTGATTTGGAAGATTTTTATATTATTTCCATGTACCGAGGCAGTGATAAGAAGGGTCCCACTTGGATCAAAACATAAAGCAGATATCGGACTTGTATGAGCCCTAAATTGTGATAACACCTCCAAGGACACCAGATCCTTCACAACAACCTGCAGTGTACATGAATGAAGAGTGACCCCAAAAAAAATTACATTAAATGACAACAAAAGCATCCATCAAAAAATAGCACAAAATCAATATATATCACTCACCAATCCAATATGCTCTGATTCAGATGATCCTAGCTTTCCATCTTTCCAGGCAGCAGTACTTGGACCATCGGGCAGCAATTCTGGGCAGTACTTGGATAATTTCTTGTACCCAATGTCACCGAGGGTGAGTATCCCATTTGCCAAGAGCTTGCCAGATTCCACAGCATAACGAGCCACTGGAGTACCAGTGCCTGGAGATGTTGCAGGACTAACACCAGAAGCAAGGATCTTTGGACTGACCCGGCATGTGCTCAAGAGAAATGGACGATTAGGGGGATAGGCCAACCACCTAGGGCCTACAGCCATTGGACCATAACCTGTGCTCATCCCAAACAGTCCTTGCTCTCCAACTCGAGGAATAGGACTCGTGACAACTATGAATTTGTGCTCGAGGGTAATGACATCGAAGCAGTGTATCTGCTCCACAGGGGGGAAATATCATCATATAACACAAAATTAATTCCATACGATATAACACATTCGGATATACAAATACATAATATATCAGACACTGCTGCATTAAATAATACTCCTACTAGTCGTCAACTGCATATACTGAAGATCCTCATGTATGACTCATATTGTTATCTTATCCGACTTATCAACACTATCTACACCAAATTAGTCAGTATATTGATTAAATTACTTGGACAAGGACAAGAAAACAGCCATTGTATGATATAGATAAATAATTCATTCTTACATCGACTATAGTTATAAAACAAAACCAGCCAATATGACAAATTTAAGTTGGTGTATATTAGAACCAAGCATCCAGAAGAAGAAAAATTCTGTGGAAACCAAAAATAATGAGAACATGATTCAGAATATAACAATTACCATGCAACAATCCAGTAGGCACACCCAAAGTGGAAGGGTTCAGAACAAAGAAAACAAGAACAGCAACAGCAGCAACAAAAGCTTGCAGAGTTAGTAGGCCAAAGTTCATCAAATAAGCTATCAATTACATTTCTTGTTCACTAGAAACGGGTCTGAATCCAATTTAAGTTGAGAAAAGTTTGCATGATAAACTTAGTCTTCTTATCTTTGACTGTTCCTCTCTTATACTCAAAGAAAGCAAAAAAATAAAACTTGAGCCAAATTGTTCATATTAAAGAGATACTTACTTGTTCCTCAAGTCCAATAGCTACCACTCGAGGACTGCATCTAATCATAAACACTGCGGACTTAAAGCCAATAACCTTCACATATTCATTACACTTCATTGAGTAAAAACGA
>JAYMSR010000883.1:0-11860 GCA_036897825.1 Plantago rigida | reverse complement strand
CACTTGGTTTTTTTTAAATTTTGTAATGATATTTGGTGATATGTCCGTTCCATAAATTAATATGTGTCATTTTCTTAACATTTTATTCTCGCATGTACCTATATTGAAAAGTGTTCACGCTTAACTTTGAAGTTTTTATATTTCTATTATCACGTGATTGATGTGAGTATCAAAAACACCTCCTTTAATACAATCCCTTCCTCACATTAATTTTTCACTTTTCATGCCTTTTTTCTATTGCATACTCTTTTATTCATTATATTTTTAAATTCTTTATATTGCTTAACTTAAAATTAACCTCATGCCCAGATTAACGAAGTTTATAAAAGGAATATTAGTCATGGGAGTATCTTTTGTTACATATTGGAGTATACTTGTGATAGCGCATTCGACATGTGATAGCATGCAGCAGTAACTTTGATGCAAAAAAGCGAGAGTAGTAAAAGTATATCTCTCTTATTCCATTCTCTGAGTGTGTGCAGTAGTCGTACAGGCCACTATTGCCAGTCAAAAAAGTTACGACTACTCATCGATATTATAATCCACATTTTATATCCATCGATCTCAATTCATGACGGACCACACCTTTATCAATTATCAGGGACTGCAAATTGTATTATCAAGAAATCTGGAGTTGTTTGCAATTTCCTCATTCCCCCTTTTTTCTAATTATAGTTGTACTTTGCGTATACAGACTTGTACTTTAAGTTTTCTGTGTAAGTAACAGTTTTCTAATTAGTCAGGATTAATTAACATAACCGTTGCTATATAAGATGCAATGCAACGATTCATCTGTTTGCTCACTTGATCCATCCATTTTTCGTCTCGGTTTCTTTCATGATCAGAAATTCTTGTTAGAAACTTAATATAATCTAAATAAACGAAAATTAAAGACCACATTATATATTTGTCGATTGTGAGTGCGTTAAACACTTATAATGACAGATGTATAACTTTCTTAGGTACAAGAAAAATCATGATTTTTGCAATAATTGGACTTCTCTTTTGCTCTTCTTCTTTCCCAGTTTCCACCATGTTGTGTCATGTGTGTATATACTCGTAAACTGAAGCTCACAGAAATAATTGATCGTAAATTCGGACCCAGTAAAACGTGAACCCAGTGACTAAGATGATGATATTCATAATTTTAAAACCGATTTATCCGACCAGGGTTAATTTTGTAGTATCTTTACTGTAGGACAATGCAATATTCATCTGTTTCTTTATTTCACATACTTCATCACATCGAGAGCAGGTGCAGCTTTAATTTGTTTCTTGATGTGAGAGTTTATTCTTTTACACTTCTCAATTATAAACATATAAAAAAAAACATTGCATGCACCAAGCATATTGCATGGTTTATGAGAGTCATGAGACAAACTTTTGGTTTAAAAATAGGAACACAAAACAAAACAAAACAAAGCACAGATATATAAAGACTCCATCCATCAGTCTGAGAGAGAGAATACCAGAAGAGAGAATGTTAGAAGATGACAAAAGGAAGAACCCAATTTCCTATACATCGATCATGTCTGTCTCAGTTGACTTGTTCCTCTGATCCAAAAATTTGCACAGGATATTCTTTTCTTCTTCTTTATAAGTTACCAGTAACTTAGATTAATTTGTTCAAGAAAAAGGAGATAGCTAGCTATAACGCATGCCTAGAGCGTATATATATGGGCTCATCTTTTCAAGCATATTTTTAAATTGATTTGATTTTCATTGCATTATTGCTGATGTATATATAAGCTTCCAAATAAAATACCAATCCATCACTTCTGTCGAGAGATGGTACTAGATTCTGTGACTAACTTTTCATTCCATTAAATAAGTTCCTAGGCATGCATCATTTTAACCCATTTACTAGGGAGTATGTTTGTTTCGTTTATTTGATACACGATTAATTGCATTTTCGATCCTATATTTGGACGTTTATGGAAAAATAGATCCGAGGTTTATCTAAAATTAATGGTGTTTTAAAACTTCTCTAAATGTAACCGGCCGGTGATACAAAGATGCACTAAAAGGATGGGTTTTCTAGTTTTCGGAATACTTAGGATCTATTTAGCCGATCATATCCATTTATTGGATTAAAAATGCAGTTCACCACAGATCTCATTCACCAACTACTCAATTCACATTTTGAATAAATTAAGGACATGCAATGTAATTTTTCTCCATATCCTCACTCACACACACACACACACACACATCTACTTAATCTATGAGGTTTGGATGCAATTTGAGTGCACTAATGACTTTGTACTGATCATTTGCTTAAAGTTTAATAATAACAAATGCTGTTTTTTTTAAAAATATCTAGTTCATTGCAATAGCACAATTAACTTAATCTAACTAATTATATCTCATTTTTTTCACATACAATATATATTTTCAATTTTCATGCATGCATTAATTATAGAGTAAATGCAATGTTGTAAAGATTCTTTGGTGCATCAAGATGCAATGTTATTGCATGGGAATCTTGATCTTTAGCTTAAAACAATTTTATGGCCCAGTTAAATATAGTATTAGTTAAATTAATCTAATTGGAGAGTCATGATTAATGCAAGATGAGGTGGGGGATAAATTAAGTATTAGTTGTAAAATATTTTAATAAACTGTTAATTGAAGAATGTTTTGGTCTTTTTTTTTTCCATACGACACGATGTTGTGCCTTATAATGTTTTAATGTGTTATGCTACATTTATTTTAGGCGTTTTATGTTTGCAATGTATAAATATATAAAATATTATGAAACACTACAAAGTTGTAGCAAAGCTTAAATCTAACATTTTTTCCGTTCCACTTGGACTGGTTGGCTTTCTACTTATTCCTTCTCTTGCTTTTTCAGATTATCCGTGTTAATTTTTCTTTTGATAATATGATCATCGTTTAGCTTTTTGGATCCCAGTTACATCTTTACAGTGATTGATTTGGATGGTCATTGCCTGACTTTTTTGTTTTCACACTTGACTACTCATGATTGTAAGGACTAATTAAGTGTGAGTACTCACTAGTCACTGGCCCATAACATATGGGCTCTATGCAAAATATTGGGCCAGCCTTATGTCCACAAAGATGTCCACTATACTATATATTCTCTGGAACTTTATTATGAAAAACCTACAAAATAGATTTCTCATCAAATTGATGCATGCATGAATATAAAATTTCATTCATCGATCTATCTATCTACTTTTCTCCAGTACGTCTTAGCTAGCTAGGCAAGAGATCAAAAGCTAGCAAGCGAAACTGTCATTGTTTCATTTGTTTGTGTGTTCCTCAGAAACAAGACCTATGCACATACAAAAAGTCAGTTGATATTGAAATGGAATGAGTATGTCATAAAATTTTGTTATGGAATTTCGCATTTAGAAAAGTTTCATCATAATATTAGGTTAAATAAACCGATTGATCGATCTTGAGAAGGTTGATAAGTGTAATAAATTTTTTTGAAGGGAGTATATAAATCTTCATTATAATATTGTTTGTACAAAGTTCATTTTCGTCCACTTACATCAACTAGAGTTTTCTCATTGTCTGGTATGCATGCTACTCAAGAACGCTCATTTGTCTCTCTTCTTCCTTTTCTAATAAAACCTAGCTTGAATAGCAATCAATCACATTCTACTTGTATAATACATCCGTTTTATTACTTTTGTTCAATTTTTCAAAAACCGTCTCTTGATTATAAGCAAATAGTGCATAGCTTCGGACGGAACAAGTATATAGCGTTTTTAACGTTGGCTACTCCGGCATATGTTGGCATGTGAACATATGCCGAATCCTACTATGCTAGAATTTTAAAAGGAAATATTATCATAATCAAGCATTTCTTATGCTCTTAGTCGAATGTTTTTTCTAAAAGAATTAGTATTAATTTTAACTTCAAATTAAAACCTCAGTAGTCATTCAATTAAACATTCACAAACCCTAAACCCTGAATCAAATCAAATTAATCATCATGCAAACTACTTAGTGAACCCTAGCCAGGCCATTAATGGAGCTGATAAGAGTTCTCCTTTTCACTCTACAAGTGCTAAATTTGAATTCCCATGTCATTTTGGAACTCTTGAAAATCTACTCGTAAGCAGTTACAACGTTATGCTACAACTCTCTGGATTACGACTTATGTTCCAAAACAGTTGTTAAAAACGAAAATGTAAAGAAACAAAGATCAGAATTGTCACTAACCCTTCTAATAGGAGACAGAATTGTCATCCCAACCGTGTTCTACGTGTGGGACCCACACAGTCGCGAACACTGAATTATGCCCTTTCCATGTCAACACAAGCATATCCTCATCCTTCTTCATTCCCCAACCACTAGCATGCTCATCCAACAACACTTTAACTTCCCTGATCGTCTCTTCCCCGAACGGAACGCTCACAAACCCATTATTCCCCATTCTCTGGCACAGTTTCATCCCTGATTCCAGCCTCTCTATCCTTTGAACACTTTCAAACCCGATAACATTCTCAATCTTTTGTCCCACATCAGCCTCATACTCTATCCTCTGAGGACTATCCTTGGGCAAGAAAGTCTCCAATGCATCGAACGGAATCCACAGGTAGTTAAAACAAGACGTAATCCTTGATGAAAGTGATCCACTTGAAACTCCCAAATCGCAATCTTCGTCAACTATTGTCACAAGACAAGGATTTAAGCTCTTGATCCTGTCCAAGAAAGTGTCCCTGATTGAATTCTTGTAACCAGTTTGCTCATCTGGCAAATACCTTAGCCAATTTTGGCAGTTCACTACTAAAGCCTCGTAGTCTTTCAATTCCAGGGCTAATGGATTCAGTTCCCTTAGAATCAACTCATACTGTTGATGATCCAATAACTCTTGTGTACTTGCATCTACCTTAATCACATTGAACTCGAATGGAACGTCCCTAAACTTGGCAAAATTCGACAAACGCTGCCCCACTTCTTCGATCGAGACGTTAAGTAGAGGAGGAACGGGTGGCCTCCAGGAGAGAACAGATACTTTAAGGAACGGAACGTGTTCCTGATTAGTTTTAGCTAAAGCATCTATAAGTGTAGGCAATTGCATGCAATAAGTTATACTAAAATCTAACAAATGAACCCTTTTGAATCCTTGTACGGCTTTTAAAATCGTGCTATTAGAGGCAGAGAATCCGAACCTGTGCCAGGGGATTAGGTCTACATACCCTGCCAAGTCAGTAACCGACATGAGACGCCACTGGAGCGTTTCCGTGGGATTGAAGTTCACGGAAGTTGGACAAATTCTTGAAGCTTTGGAGATCAAGGCCCGGAGGAAATACGAGGCAAGTCTCTGATTTGGATCGCCTAAGGATGAGGCGACGTTGTTGAGCACCCACATGACTTGTTGGGCCATGGTCACATCTTTGTTGTCCAAGGCGCTTGCGCAGTGGATGAGAAGCTTCTCGATGCACGATCCGTCTAATGTGTTGAGGCAGCCGAGGCGTAGTGCACCAGAAATAGAGCCTTGTGGTGAGGTGAAAATGTTCGGGTTTTGTATGGAGAGTGAAGGAGAGGTTGATGATGTTGATCCTCTTAGCTCTGATTTCATGATGGAATGAGGTGTAGGAGAGCGAAATTGTCTTTTGCTTGGAAGAGAAGAAATTGACATTGGTTGCTATTGTTGATGAGAATTTTGGATTTGGGTGAGAAACTGTAATGGATTTCAGTATGGTGGGTATATTTAAGTAGTGAATTAAATTGGAGAAGATAACAAAAGCATGTTTAAGTAGAAATTAGGGTTTATGTGGAGACATCATGAAGGAATATCCTTATCAGTGATTGAGATGCTATTAGACAAAACAAGTGGATTTGTTTATCAAGTAGCCATAAATTTAGATGCAGCATGGAATGGAACGACAATAGTAATGCTATGGAAGTGTCTACTTATCCACTTGCGATTGTAGTTCTGAATGTAACTTTTGGATCAATGATTTGAACCATTAATATTAGCCAACAAACCATTTTTGTTGGCTTTGTTGCACTCTGAACACTATAATTAGAAGTATAGTGTATATCATTTTGAATATGAAATGGTGTATAACTTGAGTACTCTTAACACTAAGGGAAAGCATTTAATGTAGATCACAGGTTCTTTCAATGAATCATCTCAATCTGATTCATAATATTAAAATCAGATTAGTCGCGTCAAACGTATAGAGTGAAATTTCCGAATTTGTAACATTAACTAGGGGAGTTGTAGTGTTGTAGGGAAGTAACATGCATGCATGTTTACAAATTCTAGGATGAATCAGGGAAAAAGTTTACTTCATCTAGTTTGTCTCATGACTCTCATCCCAATTAAGTTTAACAATCTTCATTATTCATGAATCTTTCACTTGATAATCAATAAATTTGCTATAATTAATATGATCTGGACAAAAACCGAAACTTGGTAGGATCATGACAAGATTTGCTTTTGGTGATAAAAGGCAAAGAAAAAGTTAAGAAGCTGTACTTAGCCGGCCTGGTAAGCCAATTTGACACATGAGCTTGTGAATTAAGACAATTCTTTCTTTTGTTTTGACATCATTTTTATTCACAATTTTCTAATATTTGGAATTGATGTTATTTGACGGATACGTATCGCACGTTGGCTTGTTTGTTTTCTTTGCAATTTTAAGTTGGTAATCATACTATTAATAATGCCACACGAAAAGACAATCTAGACATTTACAGATATTTAAAATATTTGTTCTTCATTCAATATCTTTTGTTTCCTAGTTATACTTTTCTTGAAATATAATCAAATATTGGAGAATTTGACAGTGTTTACAATATTGTACCAGAAAATTATTCACAAGAAGCCAATTCTGATAAGATTCTGGTTCAGACTACTTCAAGGAAGGAGACTCTGAAAGTTGAAAAAAGAATATGTGGAATGAAACTTTGGTGGCTCTTGAAGTTGAAACTGAATATCGAATTACAGATTACAAAAATCATACAAAATGCATGCACATCCTTGAATTACAACAAAGTTGCGCCCCGAACTGCTACGACTGTCTCACCCAAAGGACTTGCTCGTCGATCTTGCTTAACATCTCATCATCTAATCGCTTCCATGTCTTGATCTTTTCGACACCAGTCCATGACGTTTCCCCTTTCCCTAATTCTGCTAAAATTACTCTTGCTCTTCTGGTCCAGCCGGCAACTCCATAACCATGATACCCGAATCCTCCCCCATAACAAAACCATATGCCACCTAGATTCCCGCAGAAGTCATTGTTGTGATCATGGCCTAGGAAAACAGCCTTCACATCTCCCATTTCTATGAAGGTCTTTAGAACTCCAGAGTTTACAGTGGAACATGCCACCCACTCTCGATAGGTACCAACGACATTGTATATAGGACCTTGTTTTATTTCTGGAATGGGGATGTGGAAGAATGCCAGTGAAGGACTTGTGGTTGAGTAGACAGAACTTCTATCCACCTCATGTTCCTGTTATCGTGTGACCTGCAACGTGTTAATTTTTCTAAATCTGCAATCTGGTATTGCAGGATGTAAAGTGAACCTACAAGATCAGAAAAAATATCAAGTGCAAAATCATGCATGAGATATGAACTCTGTAAAAGTCCTTCCCAAGAAAGGATTACTTTTCATCAACTTGTTTGCTCAAAAAGCGTTAACATGTCAACTGCAGATTGCTAAGATACGGCAATGAGGCTTAGTTGGTTGGCAATGCTGAGGCTCCTCATTAAGAGGTTGCCCAATCAGGGCTTCTTGATTTAGGGTTATAATCGAGCTAAACAATACAAAGAAGGAAGATATATTATACTAACATTTAATTGATGAATATTTTAAATTTCTCATTGCCATCTATAATCATGCATAGTTACAGAAACGACACTGTGATGACAATAATGTGCTTAGGTATAGGTGATACTGTACCTGAACCTTTTTAGAAACATGACGCAGCCAGTTGAGTTGAGATTCTCTGATCCAATCATAAGTTCGGATCCCATCCACAACAGCTCTGTCTCCACTGTCAAGAAAGTAAAGATTGAGGACACTGCTATTAGCAAAATATGAACCTGGAGCACCCCATACTCTTATATCATAATTTCCAAAGCCATGGATTTGCTTGTCCGAATTAGGATTATTTTCAGCCGATGGAAAGATTTGAGAAAGAGAATTATCCATGAGGGAGATAAAAAACATGAGTTCTTCACGTGTCATAGTGGATTCTTGATCATGGTTACCGAGAACTGCTGCCCATGGGATTCCAGATTTTATTACCGGGTCAAATACTTCAAGCAAAGATTCTGCAGCATCAGAAGCACTTTCCCCAAATATGTTATCTCCTGAATTGCAGAACCATAATAAATAAGAACAAATAACACTTGAACTTAATTCACAGAGAAACAAGAAGCCAAGAACCAGGTAAGAAAAGGAAAGAAATAAAATTTGCAGAGTTTCAATAAGAAGATGATTATCAAAAGACAAAAAGCAACTTATAGAGTGAAGCCCTAATGGAGAAGCATCTTGCCCCTCTAATTATGCACACAACAGTAAGCATACTCCAGCTTTACGGTCATTAAGCCCCCTCGAGACTCTAATAAATGGGGGCGATAATGTTCACCAGAGTCTCAGCTAAGTAACTGAAACTTCTACACAGTCCAGTTATCACTCGTTCACATAGTATCATGATACAAATCATTGTCTTTAAAAAACTTGGATATAACAGAAAATTAAGTACTCCAATCAAATATCCTATCTCTAATCAAGCTGCCAAATTGCTTCAAAACATTATCAATCCTATAGAATCAGAATTTGCATCTGGTGGGAGGAGTATACATAATTACACATCATTTTAGCTGAAAAACAAGTAAGATACTCACTCAAAAGATGACCTCAGACACAAACAGAACAAGTAACATACTCTTATGTCGCACTTGATTTTGTTAAAGCCGAGTCGCACTCTACTCCTTACATTGTAACATAGCCCATTCAAAGTAGCACTCCCTCTTTTTAGACCGCAACTTGCATTTCTATTTTTCAATCTGATCATACAAGCTATCCAACTCTATCTCATATCGTTCAGCGTTCCTACCGGATATTATTATGCAGCAAAATTGTACATTCATCTTCCGTTAATAAGGCCATTTAAGCGGTAAAAGGCACCCATATTCTTCACCCCCAAACATATTCTTCCAGTTAGACAGTGAATCACCCTCAACCATCATTCTCGTTCTAAGAGTACTCATTTCGAACCTAATCTTATACAATTCAAGTTCCACTTAAGCACAAATTTCACTCTTCTAACAAAATACAGGCTGGGAGAAACCATAGCTCCAACTCCTAAATTGAGCTGTAATTGCACAAAATCAAGTACATACATACCAGTAAAAGCAACAAAATCAGGTTTCTCAAGTTGAATCATCCGCTGCAGAAACTGCGTTGTGTTGAGATCAGTACAGTGGTCGAACTCGCTCTCTAAAACGTCCCTGCACCGAGTCAACTTCCCGTTGCCGTAATGCATATCAGCAACCTAATCCATCCATCCATCCAATTCACTTCAAATTTTCAAATCTATCCTCATAATCCCACTGATCAATCCATCCAGTTATGAATACAAACAACACAAGACGAGCTAAACAGATTCTCACAATATTACCAAAAATGAAAGAAATTGCGACGTACCTGGAGGATCTTGAAAGTGCCATCGGAGCGGAAGCGGAGAGGCAGAGAAGGAAGTTTCTTGATTGTGGGATTCATTTGGTCATTAATTACGAGGTGAGGGGCGATTAATTGAGTGTGGAAAAGGTGAATACAGGATATGATCAGGATTAGGTAAATCAAAGCGGAGATCCATGTACAATTATTGCTTTTGTTATTGCAAAGTAGTATGTTACTATCAGATTCCATTTTTTCAACTTTAGATACGATCGAGCTGAGAGAAAGAAGAAAGGTTTCAAATTTCTGCATTTATTGCCATTTCTGTTTGTATCTTCATTTTTCTTAATTAGAAACTTCACGCATTATCTCTCTCCCCTGGATTTAGCTTCCGCACATTGAATTCTTCCAAAGCCGAAGCGCATGAGCCGAATTACGGTATGTTTAGATTGCGGATTAAGACATTCAAAATCGAGTTACTAAATTACTAATAAAATCCATTTTAGAAGGGGATAAAATAAACTTTCTTTTACTTAGTATAGATATAACGAAAACTAACATCGTTGTAGTTGAACTGTGTATAAATTTTTTATTAATTCCTTTAAATTGCCGTGCCAGAATTACCTTAACTTATATTTGTATGTACATAAATTTATCAACACCTAAATGTTCTTTCCTTAGCATATAGAATATAATCTTTTAACCTATTTTAGAAGTGTCGTCATGTTTTTAATGCCATTCTTAGTCATGTTCGATGTCGGGTGTCATAAGATAACAAATGAGAGTGCATTTGGCTTTTCAGTCGCACGAAAACTACAAATATATTCAATCAACGATACGCAAATGTGTATACAAGTATAGAGGGAGTAGCCCTAGGCCAGTGTAAACTACAACAAAACATCAAAGACACTACTCAATGTCCAAACTAGGCTTGGACTGAAAAATGGGTAAAGTCACCAAAATGTGGTGATGGGGATTGGGCTTGATTTCATTAGTAGTGGGCTAGAACTATCACCAAACAGTATATGACCTTCCGCTTGGTTAATGGGCTTAAAAATTGTGAAAGCCGTAGACTATGTGTAGTTGTCTACCATTATAGTATTGACATTTTCCTAGATGTTTACATCACTTTCATTTTAGAATACTTTTTTCTTGTACGCCAAATTTTTGTTTTTCTTTTGCTGGCATCAGCAGATATCTTCCCAATCCTTTTATTGAATTGGACACGAGGTTAAAATGATATGATTCATGTTGCTTCTCGGAAGAAAAAAAGAGGGAGAATTGAGCACGAGGTTTTTGTTTCTTTTTGGTTAATTAACACTTCTTCATTAATCATTTTTACATTTTGATTAGAACAATACACACTTCCGCCATCCCATTAATCTATCCTTTGTGATTTTTAGAGTTGCTTTATAAAACAACCATATGTTTGTGAAAGGACGGAGTGAGTATTACTAATTAAAAGTCATACACTATCAACCAATTACAAAAGGGTGGGAAAAATCGGTCAGTCCTGACAATTTTCGAACTACACACATCTTTTCACCAAACGATGTGATGCTCCACCAATGGTGGAATTTTTCTCCTTTGACCGGTAGGTCACAGGTTCAATTACTCTCGGTACCAACCTACAATTTTGGATGTTTTTTATTCATTTTGTTCAGAAGTGTTTGATCCAAATGACCAATACATCGAATGCTTAGTAAGCTCAATCGTTGTACTAAAATTTCTTACAGGTTCAACCGTCCACTTGTGAATTTTGAGTTGGTTCGATTTTGATATCATTTGCAACGACCCAAACACTAATCGATCGAAATTCGTTACTTCACTGATCTTCTTAACCTTCCAAAAAAATAAAGGAAAGACTGGTCAGCATACTTACTAATTCCTGGAAAATAGAATATACTGAAAACGTGCATGATAAAAATGTTGAATTAAGCACGTGATTTACTGCTGGAAAAGGCAATGTGTTCACATGAAAACGTAACATCTACAGACAAAATTGCACAATGATCATGAAAAGGTCCCGTTCCCATATAATACTCTCTCTTTTTATGCTTGTTTAATGACTGTTATTACCGACCAAAAACTTTATTACAGTATTTCCCATCCTTTAATATTTGATCTCAGAACGCAATATTCAAGTACAGTATTTTTTTTAATTTCAGGAAACATCACATCTCTTTGGAAAAGAATTAATATTACACAATAATAATGATCTTAATCAACGCTTGAAT
>JAYMSR010000882.1:0-11863 GCA_036897825.1 Plantago rigida | reverse complement strand
ATTTGCCAATTACAACTTATTCTTTCTTCTGCTTGCTCCTCCGCGGTCCGCGCCGCGTCTCAGCCTTTCACCCTGGCTGTAGACAGGGGCGGACGCAGGAATTTTAGTCCAGGGTGACTAAAATTTCTGCGTCCGCCCCTACCCCAATCAAACATACAATATTACACGTTTCAAACAAATCGCACAATTAAACATATACAGTTCATCGAGAAAGTAGAAAAGTGGAGATGATTATTACCTTGATACTTGTCTTGGGTGATCAACTCATACTTAGCAGCAAACATGTCCACATGAACAATGGGTGCATCAAACAGATCTGTTCTTAGCTTTTCAACTTCAAGCTTGAGTAATCTGTTAAACTCCATTGCGACGTCGTTTTGGTCTTTAACGCAACCGTATTCATCAAGGTATCCAGGGGCAGGATTTTGCACTTTAACCGTGGTGATCGGTAAGCAACCGATGGGGCCCGTGTTGTGTATCCAGAATGTCCTAGCCCCCCTTTGGTAAAGATTCTGCAAGATACAGTAGTAAATGCATGTTAAAGCAAAAGTGATTTTGAGTCCATATGTGTCAAAATGAGAAATTTATGTTTAACGTCTAGCACTGAGTACTGTTTGTAACTTAAATGAAACGATAAAGTGAGAAGTCACGAGGTTCTTGTTCTCTATTTGTCTTTAGCACCCGTCATGCATTACACGTTCGAGCATGTGAGCATGCGTGGCTAACCGCGTAAAGCCAGCTAAAATCGAATGGTTGTTGTGAGGAACTCCAATTTCCAATTTTGGAAGATTCACATGGGTAATTTTGTTAGTATGATTGTATGAAGGACCAAAATGTAAAATACAACATAATAAGACCAAGCTTGAAATCATGAAATGTACTAGTAACAACTAACAAGCTTGATTTTCAAATTCCATACTTAACACTAAAGTTTCAATATTTGCAAATTGATCCCTTACGTCTCATATTTCGTTTGAATTGACATCTTTGTCGCGATCCACTCCCAAATATTCGAACTTATCGCTAACTCCTAACTCATTTTCCACTCCATCGGATAGACCGAATCAAACATCACATATTTTATTACAAACATCGCATATTTAACTACAAACATTACATTTTTCGAAATGCAGATAATAGCAGGTTTATTATACACACAATTTTGACGTTAAACATATGGTGTTTCTACTTGAATATGCAATGTTGAATTGTATTTGTGAGTGACGGTCCCTCGCAAATGTTTGCACGGGAAAGAATCACTATTGCATAATTAAATGAATTACTCTACAATTAACTTACTCTGATTTGTGTTGAATACTGGCTAATTATATCGGGAAGAGCTGCAATTTGCTGATCAAAGCTCAACTTTCTTTGCCCTGCAGCAATGTCATTCTGTCCAATATCCACTGTGAAAAGTGCTTTTGGTATATCCACAGGCCTTGGTAGATTTTCCCAGATAGTCTTCTCATTTTCTGCAACTCAAAAAAGAAATTAAACATCATACATTTAACAAGTTTGTAGCTTAATTTGTTTCACAGTTCAAGCTGGTTAATTAATCTTCACCTTTGTAGAAATCTGCTGTTCTTTCTTTGAGTTGAGTGTAATGCTCAACTTGGATTTCAAGATTGAAGGGGCTGACACCATTCTCGAACCACGTTTCGCTTGGCCTCATTATGGCTGCACCGCCTGTCGCAAAGTTTGCACCGTGTTGAAAGTTAGCCCCAATTGAGTCCAGATAGGGGCTCAAGAATGGCAATCCAAGATGGTCAGCTGCAAGAAAATTAGTCCTTGTAAAATATTGTGGCCTAATGAAATTCTCATAAACATTTCGGGATTATACCAATAAAGTCTATGATCAGGCGTCCGTCTGAGGCCCTGCCTGATGGTTTGCCAAAGTACGTCTCACCGGAAGGTGGCCCTGGAGGATAGAATATTGCTGCGATTCCCCCGGTGTCAGAATTTGAATCACCGAAGTTGTACAAAGCAGGATAATCACATGGTGGTAAGCTCGTTGGGTCATCGGCATTCACAAGAAAAGTTGATTGGAAGAACAAGATCCCAAGAAGGAAAAGTCTCATAGTTTCCATTTTGTAATGTAATGGAAAAAAGGAGAGTTTGTTTTGCTGGTGTAGGTTAGTTTTGTACAAAGTTACTTTCCAGTTCAGTTAACTTTTCCATAAGATTTAAGCAAACACATGCTTTCCAAGAAACACAAACATTTCTTTTTGTTACATTTTCCTTTTTGTCTCATGCTGATTTATGCATGAATTAAGGCATGTTTTCAGAAATTAGACAGATATATGTTCTTGGCAAAACACAATCATGTCTATGAATTATAACACTTTACACTTTTCGATTGCTTTAAGATTATAATTTGCTGCAAGAATGTGTCATGGTTAAGCAAAATTATGATAGTTTAATCACTGGTTTCTGCACTAACACATGCTGTAATGAACTATGATCTTTGCTGCTGCTTTTATTGAATGCTTGTTACTTTATTTAATTGAAAGCAAAGCAAAGATTCACGTATTTACGCTTTTACATGTTCGTAAAGACAAGGACATAAATTTTGGAATGTTTACACTTGATAAATCAGATCAATGGCCATGTGTTCTTAATTTTACTACCTTAATAATTTGAAGACCTTTGATTGTAGCATGCTTGTGAGATAGCTACAGGCGGATCAGACAGGGAACCGTTGACTATTCGGTTGGCGATCCACTGATTCGCAGCTTCAGTGTAGTGTATACCATCCCAACTTATAACTCTGGAAGGATCTTGGCAAGAACCTGCAAAAACTTCAGTTCCATTCACAGTTCCTTTGTTTCCACAGTATACGCCATAGCCGATTCCATGATAACCGCAACATACTTTGAAAGGATCTATGAATCCTGCAAGTAAGAAGAAAAGGATGAGATCGCTCAAATACAAGGCGATGTTCTGTCATCTTATGTTCATAATTAGTCGAGGAATCATAGTGTCGATCACCTTCCGTTTTGGCATTAGCGATAAGGTCATACTTTGCCTTGTACATATCCACGTAGACTAGAGCAGCATCAGAAAGCTCTTCTCTCAACTTCACAACTTCAGCCTTCATCTGTTTGTTGAGCTCCACGGCTATGTCATTTTGGCTTTTTACGCAACCGACTGCATCCAAATAGCCCGGTGCAGGATCTTTCACTCTAGCTATGGAGATTGCCAAACAGCCGATTGGTCCTGTGTTATGAAACCAAAACGTCTTCGACCCTCTTTGATATAGAATCTACAAAATTTATAGTATTTGAAACTTAACGGAAATCGAGTTAATTACCTAAGTTGACAAATTGTCTAGTAACTTACGCGTATTTGTGAAACAAACTGGCTGATTATTGGTGGTATGGCTGATAACTGTTTTTCGTAAGTTGAGCTTCTAAGGACTGCAGCTATGTCATTTTGTCCTATGTCGATTGTGAAGAGACCCTGGTAGATGTCACTTGGTTTCGGTATCCTTTTCAAGAGACATCCATCTTTCGCTGAAAGACAGAGTTGATAAGTTTGCGCAGTGATAAGTTAGTCGAGTACGTATATAGTTAATGAATATGTAAATGTGTCTTGTGCAAGAACTGAGAGTCGAGTATTCGACTAACATTTGTTGTAAAAATCAGCTGTTCTGTCCTTGAGCTGAGTAAAGTGCTCAACTTGGATTTCAAGATTGAAAGGACTAACACCAGATGCAAACCATGAATCACTAGGCCGCATAATGGTTGCACCACCTGTCGCAAAGTCTGCACCGTGCTGGTAACTTGACCCGAGCGAATCCAGGTAAGGACTCAAATACGGTAACCCCAGATGATCAGCTTCATCAGAGAGAAAAAAGATTAAAATATTAGTACTTCTAGCAGCAATGAAATATCCATACCATTTCAAAAGATGTTCTTGAAACTCACTGATAAAATCTATAATCAGGCGACCGTCTGAGGCCCTGCCAGCTGGTTTATGGAAGAATGTTGCACCCATGGGCAGAACAGGCGGATAGAACGCTGCTGCGATCCCTCCAGTATCCGAATTAGAATCACCAAAGTTGAATACTGTAGGGAAATGGCAAGGTGGTGAGTTCACCTTCTTATCACCATTTGTTAGTAAGGCTGAAAAGAGGAAGAAATATGTAATGAAACTTGTTAGAAACTCCATTTTTTGAGATTTTTTTGAGGAACATTGTTGCATTTGATTTACATATATATAGATTATAGAGGTGAGATGTCAGAGTGATTGTCAATAGTTTCATCACTAGGCTGACTAATTTGGTATAAATCCCTGAAGAAGTGAGAATGGAAAGAATGTTTTTGAACTTTGATCTTTGAAGTGACTCAATCTAATAGTGGGATTAGAATAATTGCATTATTGGACACTTGGATTTGATCTAATGATCATATATATAGTTTGCAAATTATTTTAGGTGTTGTTAGAATTATATATGATACTTAAACTTTACATCATTCCTAAAATGATTTTACATTCACTTCATGTGATTCGAACTGTGGAAATGTAGACTAGTTGGTAGGAGAATTTAAACTCGTTAGAGCTTGAACATCCAACGTATAGTTTTAAGAGTACACAATCTTGTGTATGAAGAGGCTACTATGTCGATATAGGACAAAGGTGTGAAGATATATTAGGAAAAGAGGATGTAGATCAATGGAAGTCAGGCTTATGACAAGGATGTTGAGTGGATTGATGTCTTGTGGTCATGAAATGACCTTAACACTATCCTTAAGGTTACACATATCTTATGTATCATCATTGTCATATATCATTAACATAATTGTGTTACAATGATGTAAATTTCAAAGAGATTATATTTCTATAATTCATTGAGATCGAAGGTGAAATATTCATTTATTCTAATGAGTTAACATGAATGATGTAACTTTGTGATATTGTTAAGCAACTTTGTTGCATAAGTGTTTTATTTTGATACTCCATTTATGATTTCTTTTTCAATATTCTCAATTAACATAAATTTTGGTACCAACTCTCTTTAAGTTCTGGTATTGTATTCGTAAACGGATCCGATTATTAATTAGTTTTATACAGATTATCAAAAGAATGAGCTATATCCTTAAAACACGCCCCAATAACTTTTGGTCGAGTTTGGATTAATTCGTAGTTAAATTTAGAGTATGTTAATTAAAAATTTTAAAATAGGACTTAGATTAGATAGAGATGAAGTATATAATTTGTTAGTAGATGTCTATATATACTATGTTATCACATGTTTTGTTCCTTGCAAGTCACAATAGTCATGAGTCATCAAAAAGAAGGGCAAATCAAAAGACTTTCATGTGCACACCAAATGTTAGGAATCAATTGTTTATGGACAGTTTCATCTTTAAATTCTTCTTAAGTTTCACCCTATTAAAAAACAAACAATATCCTATTAGAAAACAAAATCTTTAGAAATACCACCAAATGCAAGTGTAATGGATTCTTTTTGGCGTTTTATCCACAATTGACGTAAAAGCTGCTCTCCTTTTTGGCGTTTTATCCACAATTGATTCTTGATTTGGACTTTCTTCCAACGTTTCTTCAGCAAGATTCGATCTTTACCAAAACCCAGGTTAATTTCGTTCTCTCTACAGCTAATCTTGGATATGGGATCTTAAACAATGCAGTAAACTTCCATTATCAACTGGTATTTTTACTGATTCAAGTAACTAAACTGGTTTTGTTTGATTTTCATTCTTTCATGCCTAGTTCCCATTGGTTCCAAGAAACCAATTCCAATTCACATTTCTCCTTCTCTATGAATTTGAACTGTTGCGTGTATTGACATCTTTCTTAGCCCCATCACACTTCCTTTTTGTAGTTTCTGAAATTTAGAAAGATAAGAGTTGTTGAAGAGGAACAAATTTCTTCGTGTTTATCTCGAAAATAAGAGGAAAAGTCGTATCGTACATGACATTTCAAATTTCTTTATAGTCTTCTCAAAGTCCATTGATAAAGCTGCTTTCTTTCATTTCAATCGTCACTGGATCTCCTTTCTGTTCGGCAATTGATTGAGCATATTCAATATATTAGGCAATTTATGCTTTTTGGTAAGCTGTTTAAAAAGCCTTTACTTGGTTATATATATATGCCTTTTTTAAACTTGTTTTTGACCTCTAGACTTGTTGGATTGGACTATGATTCATAGAGCATATTCATTATAAAAGTCAATTTGCTTTCTTTTTCTTCTTCTGATTGCGTGTTTTCTTTATGCTAGGAAATTGATTGAGTATATTCAATACAATAGGCAATTGCTTTATTGGCTTTTGTCTGTGTATAAAAAGGGGTAAGCTGCTTGAAGCTTTGCTCGATTTAACTACGCCTTTTCTCTTGCTTGTGATATCTAGACTTTGTTGGATTTGCATAGTGATTGATAAGAGTAAATTCAGGATAGGCAATTTGCTTCTTTTTTGCTTGTGTGTGTGTAGATAAAGGTAAGCTGTTTTTACAGACTTTGCTTGATTTGTTGGGTTTCAGTTTTGTGATTGATAGAGCATAGTCTATTCAATAACATAGTGTGTGTTTTTTGCTTCTTTGTGTGTGTGTACAAATAGGGATAAGCTGCTTACGCCTTTGATTAATTTAACTACACCTTTTATCTTGCTTGGGATATTTGTTGAATTTGCATCGTGGTTAAAGAGTAAATACAGTATAGGAAATTTTCTTCTTTTTTGCTTGTCTGGGTGTAGATAAAGGTAATCTGTTGTTTACAGCCTTTGCTTGATTTGCTATGCATTTTTTCTCTTGTTTGTGATATCTAGACTTTTGTGGGCTTCGGTTGTGATTGATAGAGTATGTATATTTCATACAATAGGCAATTTTATTTTTTTGCATCTTTGTGTGTGTGTGTATGCAAATAGGGATAAGCTGTTTATAAGCTTTGCTTGATTTACTAGGTCCTTTTTCTCTTGTTTGTGATATCTAGACTTGTCTGATTTGAATTGTGATTGATTCTGAAACATGGAATGCATTTCTGGTAGTCTGTCTTCTCTTTGATAAAGCTGCTTTCTTTGATATCAATCGTCACCGAGTTTTCTTTATGATCTACAATTGATTGACTATATTCAATACAGCACTCAATTTGCTTTTTCTTCCTTGTGATTATGTGCCTATGAATAGGGGTATGCTGTTTATAGACTTGGCTTGATTTAATGTGTCCATTTCACTTGTTTGTAATATCAAGACTTGTTGGTTTTGGATTGTGATTGATTCCTTTATTCGTTAATTTGTAGAGAAAATTGTTTTGATAAAATAAGATTGATGGGAAACAAAGGCTCTAGTCCACCTGATGGTGGAGCTTGGGATCGGCCACCAGCAGCTTCTTCGCAACCTAGCACGACGTCTGGGTGGCAGCACAACCCTGCCCAAGTACCGTTTTCGCAGTATGCTCAAAATTACCCTGTCCGGAATCCTACTCCTCCGTCTGGGTATCCACAAGTTGAGGAGCAGCATAATGCTCCTCCTTCCCCTCCTCAAAATTATGATATTCCATCTCATACGTCTCCTGAAGAGCCCCCAATTGCATATCCTTATCAAGCTGAACATACCCCTCAAAATTATGGTACTCCACCCAGGCCATCCACTCAACATTATCCTTCATCACAAGTTCCTGCACCGAAAAGGAAGTTTGATAGGAGGTATTCGATGATTGTGGACAACTATAATTCGTTGGAGGAGGTATTTATGCACATATATCAGCAAGGATTTAAAGCCTGCATTTTTATGTAATTTTGGATAAATGTTTATACTTTCAGGCAAATGTTATTTCGACTTAAGTGGATACTATGTGATAGATGGATAGAATGATACCTCATTTAAGAGATGAAGGATCTTATTCGTTACATGTCCAAATCTAATATATATCTCAATCAATTTAAGGAGCTATATTGTAAGTATAGAAAATCATTTGCCTATAGTTAATTACATGAACCGCAGGGAGTGGCTGACAACTTTTGCTGCATAGTGTTATGTTCCTTGCTAGCAGAAGTGGCTGACAACTTATGCTGCATACTGTTATGTTCCTTGCTAGCAGAACGCACTTATCCATTTTATATCTTCTTCTATTAGTTAGTATGTACCTGAAATCTCTAGAAATGTGAAATAAGTGATTTTTCCCCAGCATTTAGTGTTTCCCATAGAGAGACTAATTGCAGAATGACACTGTATCTGCAAGCTGGAAGTTGGAAAAGAATTATGCATGAACTATAGTGAACATCTCAAAGCTTAAGTTGAATCAAACAGAAAAGAGAAATCAGATTATCAATTCTGTTAAAAGCAGTGATCAATTTTTTTTATTTTTTATTTTTTATTTTAGAGTAAAGCAGTGATTAATTACAAATGTACAATAACATGTTTGCTTTAGCTGTCAATTCGAATTGTATTATTGGCGTTAGAAGGTTATAGATTGGGTTTAGTTGCGGCTTTTCCTTGCTTTGCAGTTACTCGTCATGGAAGTTCCAAGTTACATGACACTATGTTATCTTCCACAATTCCACATAAGTTGTATTGTTAATTCTTTTTAGGTGACTGAAGCTCTTGCACGAGCTGGCCTTGAGTCTTCAAACCTAATTGTTGGAATTGATTTCACCAAAAGCAATGAATGGACAGGTTCAATCTTCAACTTTCATTCTCCATATAGATGTTAGCTTGAAATTCTTGAGCAATGCCTTGATTTGGTTCCATTTTAGGCAAGAAGTCATATAATGGGAAAAGTTTGCATCACATTGGATATGGCCGTAATCCGTATGAAGAAGCAATATCGATTGTTGGGAAAACAATGGCGGCATTTGATGATGATAACTTGATCCCGTGTTTCGGATTTGGAGATGGTATGCCATAATGAACTTGTGGTAGGTTCTGGGACTTCAACTCGCTTGCACCATTTAATCACTATCTTTCTTTGCAGCATCAACTCATGATCAAGACGTATTTAGTTTTTTCCCTGGTGAGAGATGTTGCCATGGATTTGAGGAAGTTATTAGCCGATATAGAGAAATTGTCCCAAATCTGAAACTAGCAGGTTAAGAATGTTCTTGCCTATTTTACTGTGCTTAGTGCTTAAATATTATTTCGACTAGTGGCTTAAATTCTTATCACATTTTGGTAGGGCCAACATCATTTGCACCTATAATTGAAATGGCCATGACTATTGTTGAAAAAAGTGGAGGCCAGTACCATGTTTTACTTATCATTGCAGATGGTCAGGTATTTTCCTCTAACGACTGATGCTAGTGTCTTCTTTCTTGTAATATTGAGTTGGTTACGTAGTGTTGATGACTTGATTCTTTTGTAGGTTACCAGAAGTGTGGATACTGAATATGGCCAGTTAAGTCCTCAGGAACAAAAGACTGTACAAGCTATTGTTGAAGCTAGGTAACTTTTGCATGTCTGTTTATGAGTATGTATGTCAACATTTCGTGATCCTGAAGTAATATTGGTTAAAATTCGCAGCAAGTTACCTTTATCTATTATTCTGGTCGGGGTTGGAGATGGGCCCTGGGACACTATGAAGGAATTCGACGACAACATTCCAGCTCGAGAGTTTGATAATTTCCAGGTCAATTGCTGTCTAATTGCTTCTTTTATTCGGATAATCTCTTACGATTATTCTGACATTTCCTTGGGTGTTCAGTTTGTCAATTTTACAGAAATTATGTCGAAAAATTTACACCAAACCCGGAAAGAGACTGAGTTTGCTCTAGCTGCTTTGATGGAGATTCCACCTCAATACAAAGCAACAATCGAGTATAATTTGTTGGGGTAAATCTTCGCTTCACTATTCTGCTGTTTGCATGCGTGATTCGCAAACAGTGTTTATGTATTTATTTACTTATGTATCTTTTGGCTAATTTAGTCGGCGGAGAGGAAATATTCCCGAGAGGTTTGCTCTTCCACCTCCTGTCCAAGCTGCAGCATTCAACAGTAGTTTTAACCTGTCTCACGGAGCTAGTTTTCAGCAAATGCCAAGCTCGTATTACGAGCATAATATCCCTACCGATGCAGCTCCATCTGCTCCAAGCTATCCCCTTGAAGACCAGGTATATTAGAGTGCACAAAGTGAATGTTCTTTATACTTCTATTACCACCAACATGGACTAAATTATTTATATTTCAACTGAAATTTGTGAATATATCTGTATTCCAATCCACTTGAAAATTCTAAACTCTTTTATATGACTTACCTTCTTTAAAGAAACATTTGCTGTATTTAGGAGATATTAAGCTATAATTCCTAATAAACTTAAAAAACTAAATTTAATCCTTGCCATTGACCATAACAACGTAATAGGTTTTTTATGACTGCTTCAGACCTCTACATCTGCTTTTTTAGCTTCCTGTCACATCCCGTTTCGTCAAATTAAACAGAGTCACCGTTGCTTGTTTACAGATCTGTCCCATTTGCCTCAGTAACCCGAAGAATATGGCTTTTAGTTGTGGGCACCAGGTAATTATGCTTTCTTACATCTCGTCATGAATGCTCCCTTGATTGAATGAAATCATAGGTTTGTATATGCTCACTGAATTACTCAACCTAGCTTCAACAATTATTTAAATACTCAAACTAGCTTCAACAATATGAATTACTCAATCTTTTTAGTCATATTTTCGCACTTAGCAGTACCAGTATCTAATATGAATATAGCCTGCATGTGAGGAAAATATATATACCTAGCTTCAACAATTGCTAGAACGGTCTTTTGCATATGAACAATATTGTCATTACTAATAGAGGAAATAGAAATTTTCCATAATATGTGGCTATAGCATGAGTCATACATATACAATAAAGAATATAGATTCCGAGTAATGTTAAAGACCAACCATAAAGTCGAGAAGTTTTAATGCTAAATAGATTCACATGCATGCTTTAAAGAGAGATGAACTTCACATAGACAAGGCATGTGTAGAAATTTCCTATATATCCTCAAAAAGTTCGGTTACATATTTATTTTCTTTTCTTGGCAGACATGCGTGGACTGTGGGAACAGCCTCCAGCTATGTCCGATTTGCAGGCTTCGAATCGAGACCAGGCTGAAGCTCTACTGAATTGCTTGCACCGCCTTTTTCACATTTGATTCCAGCTTCACATTCTTTACATTTGTTGTAGATGTAAAATTTTGATCATATTGTACAAGAGAGTCATCCTGTTTTTGTACATAATGCAAGTGTACGATGTCTTCTAGCAATCGATGCCCCTGTAAACAGCTTACAGGATATACCACATTGGTCTGAAAATGATGGAGATGTTCGAAGGAAGTGTAAGCAACTCCAGATTTAGACGACAAATTCGTGTGAAATTGTCAGCAAAAATCCCGAGCATGAAGGGATTCCAAGAAGAAGAAGAGAGCTGGTAAAGATTTTGTTTGAAGAAGAGTTGAGGGAGATGAAAAATATTATGTTCCATTTGGTGATTGTTTTGTTGAGAATGTGTTTCAATGTACAGTACATTATGGATTACAGAAATATTTACTTGTTTGTTTCTCCTGGAGATTGATTGATAATAAAAGCATACAGATGCCACATTGTTTTCCACTTGCCATATCTTTAAATAATTCTTTTATACTCATTTTTCAAGTGATTGGTGATTTACACTTTACTCCTAGACCGATCTATGCAAAAAGGGTGTGTTAAGTGGATATTAGTGACACGTTCTTGGGTTGGGGGACTCAAGTTCCAGCCTAGTGCGTGTAAAAAGTATTGTTGGTACTTGGTAGAGTAACACCTAAAAAAAGATCGTCAATATTCAAACATAATAGTCGCATGTTCCGAATACCGACAGGAAAAGAAGATTGGTTATTTTATTGAGCAATTTTCGTCTCTCGAAGCGACGAGTTTAACG
>JAYMSR010000881.1:0-11871 GCA_036897825.1 Plantago rigida | reverse complement strand
AGCGGGTGGTGCGGTGCGTGCGTGTTTTTTTTTTTAATGTACCCGAACACCCAGGGAAAAGGGTAGATCATTGCAAGCACAATAATTCAATATAAAAGCTAAAGAAAGTTGGTCCATTTACCTTTAAGTCCCTTAACCATGCAATGATGCAACAGTACATTCTTTTTCACTTAGTATGCAAAATTTTCCACGCAAATGCAAATAACTACGTATAATGAAATTTTAAGGAAAGTTATATTACAACGACCCGATATTATTTGATTTAAAATTACCATTCTACATATAGTGTGATTATTGCTAACTTTCATTCGAAATGGAGTACAACTTTTTAGTTGAATGGCACTCGTTCACTTTTAAGTTATTATTTCTAGCTTTCATTCAAGATACAATCTTTTAGTTGAATGGTACTAGCTTATTTAAAATTTTGGAACTATTGTTCAGTAAGTATTGACACATCGTAAGTTTATAAGTATGAAGGCATTACGAGGGCAGTGGTATTTTTAAAAATAAAATCATGTAATTTTATCACAAAATGATATGAATCTTTTGAAACGGGGAGTACATCGTAGCAACTAATAGACGTATATTGAACTTAATAGAGATTCATTTAGTAAAATATATGTGGATAATATAAATGTAAGGAATTCACCATATATTAAAAAGTCTGGCTTTAGTATTATGTAATTGTATCTTTAGGAACCTTTTTTTTTTTGAATGACAGTATAAGATATTCATAGTTTTAATATAAGAGAAAAAAAGTATAAATAAATAAAGGAAACCACCATGTACACATCAAACATTAAAATAGAAATTTGACCTATTGAACAAATTGATAGGTGAAAAAAAATTAAATTCTAAAAAATTATTAATGTCATTTGCAAATTGCAAGTACCTCCATTTTTCCAACCAATATCGTTTTTAAGAGACCGGTGCACTACCTAATTAAATCATGCAACTCGACACCTCCACCATATGTTTTGAAACCAGGTTAGTGCGTGCAACTCGAGTCGGCATATCACAGTCTCCCTAGGTTGCAAAACCACATCAATCAGGCAAAAAGTCGGTAAAATACGTATCTATCTTAAGAAACCCTAGTTAACCCGATAATTTTATTTTTTTAAGAAGTAACATTTTGTAATGATATGTTTTTTCTCCTAAAATAACCTATCTATTAAATTTTAACTAGGTATTAATTTTGGGTTCAATTGGTAAATATTGATAAATCACCGTGGAAACACACTTAATTTGACCGACGCATAAAATACTCCCACCAACACTTATTAAATATACTAGATACTATAATTCAAAAGATAATTCCAATCATTACATTCACCCTGCATGCGTCAATAAAAGCAAATAAATATCGAATTTTCTAGTGTCAACTACGGATCAATTATGATCATAGCTCCTACAAGATATCTCCAAACATATTAAGAATTATTCAACGAATTTTAGAAGACTCAAAATTCAACACCCAATCACATTATTTTTTTAATCCAATTACAGAAACACCTAAAAGTCAGTGTAAATCTCATTATCCATCTGCATTACTAACATGTAAATATTCAAATTAACGAAAAATATGATTATCCCGCCCTCTTTGTTCAAATTTTCTTTTATTCATCTTCTGCAGAAATAATACACACATGTGTATATTGCTCGTGGTGAAGACGAATATAACAAAAGAGAATATCATTTTTATTTACATAGTAGAAGCGCAAGTATATTTTTTCGATTTTTACCATGAGTTAATATACCGGACAAAGTAAGGTTGCAGGAAATCTAAGAGGTACGAGTGCGTAGAATATCGTACCCAGCATCCTGAGCTCCTCAGTCCTCGCCTCTGTCCTGTCCTGTAGTCCCTATGGGCCTTTATTCTGTAGTCAACGCACCCCAGAAAAAGGAAATTTTCTTTTTCTTTACCTTTCACTGAAAGAAAATAGAAAACAAAATCTTATTAAAATTATCGCTAATAATTCGTGAAGCTTGTTGTCTCAGAAGAAGAGAGACTTGAACTGAATAGAGTCCATAGTTATAAGAAGAGCGAGCCATTCATCTAGAATTGAAAGTGGAAACCAGGTGAAAAAGGAAAGGGGGGAAACAGTAGTCTTTCTCCTTGAATTGATTGATTGATTGATTTCAATTGTCAACCTGAAGAAATGTCGAGCAACAAATTCTCTTTGAATCCAAATGATTACAATATTCTCGAAGAAGTAGGGTACGGTGCAAGCGCCACCGTCTTCAGGGCGATCTACTTGCTTTCCAAGGAAGTTGTAGCTATCAAGTCTTTGGATCTCGACCGATGCAATAGCAATCTGGTTTGTCTGTTTCCTCGATATGTGTGCTTTTGCTGCTCTCTTGATTTTAGCTTACTTCAGCTCGACTGATTTCTGATCTGTGTTTAAAGCGTTTTGACTTTTTATGTGATTAGAGTTTAGGTAACTGAGATTGATTGTTGCTGGGGGTGGAGTTGATTAAGGTTTGGAATTGGATTGGTTTGGTTGATTTTGATTTGGAATTGTCTCATTGTGTGCTGTTTTGCTTATTTAGCAATTTTCTGGCTTGTTAGAGGTTTTGTAGCTCATTGGTTTGTCGGGCGGAGTGGTCGGGGTGATCCAATTTTGGAAATTGTGGCGATTGGGTATTTGATTGATTGTTCTGTAATACGATTTTCACCACCGTAGTTATTTTAGGTAACTGAGATTGATTATTGCTGAAGGTGAAGTTAACTGAGTTTTGGAATTGAATTGGTTTGTGTTGATTTTGGTTTGGAATTGCCTCATTGTGTGTTGCTTTGGTTATGGAGCAATTGTCTGGCCTGTTTGAGGTTTTGTAGCTCATTGGTTGGTTGTTTAACGGGGCCGAGTGGTTAGGGTGATCCAATTTTGTAAATTGTGGCGATTGGGTATATGATTGATTGTTCTGTAATATGATTTTCACTGACGTACTTAATTTAGCTAGAAGGATTGCACGGTTAACATTTCTACGCATGACTCAAATATATGTGTCGTGTAGCCTTGCTTGCGAACGTAACTGATTCATATCATGATATCATCACTTACTGAAAAAATTCCTATATACTTGTAGAGACGTAAACTATTATTGCATTTGGATTCGGAAGTTCATAAGTTGTTGGCATTATGGAATTTGTGAAGTGTGATGTAAGGGTTACTAATAAATCTTAAGATCAAGTTTAAGTTTTGGATGGGCTTAAGCTGTTGCAGGGTGCAGTTTGATGATAACAATTAGGGATTTGGATCATGCCCTAGATGTTCAATGTCTAATGCCATGTGATGTGAGTCATATTCCTGAAATTGAGTCACATGTGTTGTGATTATAAGGCTATAGGACTACTGGGACTATGATGAACATGCAAATGGCCATGTTGAACACTTACAATTCGTAGTATCTGGGCTCATCCAAACATTAGTACTATCTCTTAAGTCAAGGAATATTATGTTTAGGCTGAATTGCTCTGAAGTTTTTAACAACCAATCTCAGCAGATTTTCAATATCTCCGAGAAAGAGCGACAGGCTGCAAGTGCCACTCTATTTACAAAATGTGCCCTTTTGTTCCCTCTCCACAATGTGATGTCAATGGTCTTTGTGACACAAGATTTACAAGTTCCAGCTGGCAAAGGGTAAAGTCATCAATCACATTATTATATCCATTTTCAGCATGAAAATGGAAAACTTATTCCCAAACTGGAACCCTAACCTCTGATTCTGTGGGAGTCTCTTTCTAGCCAATTGGTGAATTTTACATTGGTTCATCAAAGCCTGCCGTAGCACCTTGTGGTTGTGGAGACAAGAGTGTTGAATGGACATAATTTACGTTCTTCAATCACTTCTACAAGTATGGGGAATATATTACTTGTTTACTAAGGCTGCACGACTGTTTGCTCAGATCCAAAATTGAAGTACTAAGTGCTACTGCAGGGAAAGGCTGAGAACTTTAAAACAATTCGACCTTATTTCTAAAATTTAAGCATCATGAACTAAGTTATCTCTAAGAGCATCTTATCATAAGGCCAGAGTATCGTATATTTGGGATTTTGCCCATATTGAAGTTTGAATCCCCATACCATATATCTTGCATTGGTATCAGATATTGCATCAATACCGAAGCTATAGTGTGTGAAATTAAAATATATTCTCAAAACTTCTATTAGTAAAGAAAATCATACCTCTTTAGAACATCTAATGCGCAGTAAGTTGTAAATATTGATGAGTGCCTAGTTCCAATACCACATTACTAAAAGCCTGTAGTACCCACTGATTTTTTTCCCTTTCCTCTCACATCTGCCATCACTCCATCGTATTAAAAAGAAAAATATTCAGATTAGATGGTAGGTGCTATAGATTGTCAATAATCCAGGATCTGTCAAACCCATCGTGTTCTGGATTTTTGAATATTTTTACATTTACATTGGTCCTCTGGGGTGCTTTAATAAGCATACAGGACATGGGATCTACATGATGATCTCGAATCAAGATATTGAAGCCATGAATTTCAGAAATAGTACACCAATTGGCCTTAGGGGAAATTCTTATCTGACCTATTTTAGATCTGATTGATGTCATGTATCCACATCGCTTTGGCATTACGATAAATACATTTACATTTATGGTAAATATGATGTAGATGACAATGGTACAGCGTCTATGAATCATCCATAGACTAAGCTCAGAAAAAATTGTGATAAAAGGCAGTGGTAGTTAAGTTAGAGCGGGCCAAGCTGCATAATATAAAAAACATATTGTTGGGAGTTTCTGCTTATCATTTTACTATAGTTATGTTTACGTGTGGGAAAGCCTCACAAAATTTAACACTATCATATGATTAGTGCATAAATCCTCCACAGCTAGGAATATACATATAGCTTTTGCTCTTTTTTCAATGTGCCAAATATCCTAGAATTTTCTTTATCACTGCGGGCCACAACGTAACAGTAAGTTTCTTCATTGTGTCACCTCACCCTCCCCCCCAAAAAAAAACAACAACTTCTGTATAGATTATTTGAGTTATTCTTTTCCTCAGGTGGAAACAGAATTTAGATATATTATTCTGGGGTTTGTGTATTTTGCTCAAATGTGATTTTATGGTGAGCTTCTGTAGTTCTCTTTTGCTCTGCCAGTACACTTTTTTTTTATAACCTGCGAAACTGCGAGTTGGTAGCAACTGTCTTAAGAAAATAGATTGCAGATGATTGAATTTCATTTAGGTTCAGAAAATAGGATATGATGGTTGTACTTGCACCTTATGAAGCATGTCTTGATGATCAAATGAACAAACAATATGATGTAAAGATTAAATCCAATTAAGTTCCCATTCTGTGAGGAATATAGATGCATATTACTGTGGCAGTATCATACTTGAACTCTGGTTTTCTCCAAGCACTGTAATCTGTTTGAACTTGACCTGAAATAGAGATGTCTAGTGCTCAGTGTTTTTTTTGTTTTAAGTGACAGGGACCTTTACCCTCAACACAGTCAATGGGCTGAGCTTGTTACTCATTTGTGTAACTTTTCTACTGTGTTTGCAGGATGACATTCGCAGAGAAGCTCAAACAATGAGCTTAATCGATCATCCTAATATCATTAAATCTTTTTGTTCATTTGTTGTTGGCCACAACCTTTGGGTGGTCATGCCATACATGGCTGAGGGCTCCTGCCTGCATCTCATGAAAACTGCATATCCTGAAGGATTTGAAGAACCTGCAATTGGATCAATATTGAAAGAAACTTTGAAGGCTTTGGAGTACCTTCATCAGCATGGCCATATTCATCGCGATGTGAAGGTAAAAGAACTCCATTTTGTGTGACCGTGTTACTTGTTTTCGAGTTGCATTTGAATTCACATACATTCTTTGGTTACTTCAATTTTGCCTGACACTATCTTTTGCAGGCTGGAAATATATTAGTGGACAGTGGTGGCGAGGTGAAGCTTGGTGACTTTGGTGTTTCAGCATGTATGTTTGACAGAGGCGACAGACAACGCTCAAGGAATACCTTTGTGGGAACTCCATGCTGGTATTTTTGCTTAGTATCCAAGCAAACCCTCCATTATTCTAATAGATTGTTCTTTGATCTCTAATTATGTCTTCCATTTGTCTCCACAGGATGGCACCAGAAGTGTTGCAGCCTGGAACTGGATACGATTTCAAGTGAGTTTATTCAATCTTTCACATAATATATTACCATTCATGATAAAAGAGTCTTCATGCGTCCAAATATTTGAGTAAAGAGTCACCAAAGATCTCATTTGCATGCATGTGATAATTCGGGAATGCTGTCTACTCGATTTTGGATTTGTACATTCTTATTCTCAATCATTGGTATTGGAAGTGCAATATTTGCTTTACTTGAGATTTTAAAACCCTCTGAACCTCTGATAAAATTACAGGGCCGACATCTGGTCATTTGGAATCACTGCACTGGAGTTGGCTCATGGACATGCACCATTTTCAAAATATCCTCCAATGAAGGTAGGGATATCCACTTGACGCATTGCATTTGTGGTTAATGTGGCAAACACTTCTTGAATATACCCTTCACCCTCTAACAGGTTCTGCTAATGACCATCCAAAATGCCCCTCCTGGACTTGATTACGATCGTGATAAAAGGTTCTCAAAGGTAATTTTGGTACTTTAATCTCCAACTACTCGTTGAGTATGGCATAAGCTTATTGGTTTCACAGTGGTTATAAAGCAAGTTTCATTTTGAACAGTCCTTTAAAGAAATGGTTGCAATGTGCTTGGTGAAAGATCAAACAAAGAGGCCTACTGCAGAAAAGTTGCTGAAGCATTCCTTTTTCAAGAGCGCAAAGCCTCCAGAACATTCTCTGAGAAAGCTATTTGCTGACTTGCCACCACTGTGGAAGCGTGTCAAAGATCTGCAGGTGGATATTGATTTTGTTAATCATTGGAGGTTTAACATCTTATTATTCTTCTTTTCTGGACTATTTGTTTACATAATTGTGGCTTTCATGCACAGATTAAAGATGCTGCACAACTTGCTTTAAAGAAAATGGCTTCAACGGATCAAGAAGCTATGTCTCAGGTTCGAAGCATGACCATAAGTTGGTCTTTCTTCCATTATAGATTCAATGGGTTCAGAGAGATCTAACATTGTGCACATGTAAAGCCTATTGCATGTTAGTGATAACGTATTCTTTCTTCTGTTGTCATGGGTTAAAAAATGCAAAAGAATATTCAACTCATGTAAGCAGCCTCTTTTATTTCCTCCCCAAAATTTATTTTTTTGAATCTTTTGACGGTCTACTGAACATTTAGTTTTCTTCGAGTGATTTTAATCCATTGCTTAACTATATGGAGATTTTGGTTATTCCTTCTCTTCTTCAATGTTAACATAGGCCAGAACATTGCTGGCTCCTCTGCTTGTGTGCATGATAATCACCGAAATCCTATCTAAATCACACCCGTAGAATTCTACTGTGTTCATGCTGGAATAGGCTGCCTCCATCAATGTACTTTGATTAATCATTTTATGATTCAATATTTCAATCTCAATCTGCTTCCATATTTTCCCAAGCAATATAGGCACTGCTGTATTAAGTAGGAGATTTGTAGCAAACTAGAGTGGCGGCAATCATACAGTTCCTTGGAATATATGGAGTAATATATTTTTCTCGTTTGCTTCCGGTCCAGACGCGTGTGTTTATTGATTTTTGAACTTATTTTTCTTTCAGAGTGAGTACCAACGAGGAGTAAGTGCATGGAACTTTGATGTCGAGGATTTGAAGATCCAAGCCTCTTTGGTATGTGCATACCCATGTAAATTTATGGCAATCCATCATTAGTAAGTAACCTCGATAAGCCATTTCAAATGGTGTATCTGATCTTCTCCCATTTTTGCAGTTGCAGGAGGATGATGAAATTGACGAAATGAAAGAGGAAGATAATGCAAGATATCATATGAACCAGAAGGTTGTTTACAATCGTCATAAACCGATGCATTCCTTAAAAGCTGTCTGTTAAGAATGTGCATCCATGTAATTCACAACTTTCATTCTAGCAACTTATTAGAGAAAAATATAATTTATTGTTTGTTTGTTCATAGGTTTCCTATACACCCGATGCGAAAAAGTTATCTACAAGCAATAATACTAGCAGGTGATTATAGGCTCTTCGTAAATCTTTGCTTCACTTTTTTGCACTCGAGACCTCCTCTGTGGCTTCATGGGATGCATGAGATATTTATCTGTCCCACGGTTTGATTTTGTTTTTCAAGATCACTCTTTGGTACAGTGATGAACATGTGCCATCCATTTTCCGGTTTATGTAGGTTTTTCTTATGCTTTTGTTACTCTCTCTTTCTCAGACAAAATTCAAATGGTAGCGAAGTGCCTGTTTTTGAAAATCATACCACTGAAGGGAATTCAGCTGAGTTTGATTATCAGCCGCAAGCTGGCCTTACGAAGGCTGGATCAAAAGCCGAGCCTCCTCCACTATTGGTGGAGAAAGATGCGCAAGCAAAGACTAGAGTTCTAGCTGGAAGACCTCGCCAAACGCGAAGTGGACCACTCACGCCTGGTACTATGCTAAGTCATTCGCAGTCAGAAAGAGCACGCAACTTAGAAAGGTTTACTATAATTTTATTGACTGCTTCATCTGTCATTCCTATACAATTTATGGTTATAGAATGAGAACATTTAAATGTGATTAGGGGCAGAATGTTGGTTTTTAGCTGGACACGTAACTTATTTAAGCTTTAGAGAAGCTTCATGCCCTCTTCCTTTTTTTACCGATGCTCATAAACCATAGTTTACTGCAGTGGTTCTTATTCTGTTTGTTATGCCCAAATTGTTAATACGTATCTAGGTTGTGGTTTCAGATTGTGCGTGGTGAAGTAGTTTCACGAGGCCATGTATAACTTATATTTGATTTTACTATAAACTACCATGATATCTTTCAAAAAGGATAAAACACTGTTTTGTAATATTTTTAATGTCAATTATCTCACGTCTTCGATTGTTTCTACTCAAATCAATATGCACTTCAAATCATCAGTTTATAATTTTGCCCAAATGACTGCATATTGCTCATTCTAAAATGTTGCAGCCCATCAGAGGAAAAGTTCCATTTTGTCGTCATCTGTTGCCTATAAGAAAGTAAACATGCAAATTTAAATAGATTAATTGGTTCTCTATTCTCTACATACATTCGGGCCGCCTCTTTTATTTTTCCCTCTCTTTTTTCAATCAAGTCATAAAAGCTATATATTGCTGCATTTATTAGCAAAATTATATTTGCGTTGCTAAATCGTTTGGCAAAATTGTATTGTCAGGTTTGAGATTGATAACCAACCAGTGGCTGAGAAGGCTCCACGTCCAAGGAGATCTCCAAGCTTAAGTGGTCCACTAAACCTTCCTACTCGAGCTTCCGCAAACAGTTTATCAGCTCCGATAAAATCTTCCGGGGGTAATTGTTACAATTTGGAATGTCATGTACTACTGATGTACACGCTTACATTCCTTAGAATTCAGAAACGTTATCAGTATTTTTCCATTTCCAGGGTTTAAAGATTCCTTGGATGAAAAGCCCAAGACCAATCTGGTGCAAATAAAAGGGCGATTCTCTGTAACATCAGAAAATGTCGATCTTGTAAAGGTAATGGTGAATTTTGTTGAGGCTTAATCTATTGTTGTGACTTCTGCTAACTTAAAATATGTATACTAGGATCTTCCGTTAGGTACAGGTTCACAACGGAATTCTCAGGTAAGAGACGAAGTGTGTTGTTTTGACTCTTTTGAGATGACTATAAAGATACTTCGCTCTATCTTTACCATTTTCTTGTGTGCTTCTCAGGTGTCGCCACTGAGGAAGTCTGCTAGCGTGGGAAACTGGGTATTTGATTCCAAGCAAATGGTTCGTGCTCATTTCAACTCATAAATTATCGTTTGATCTCGGTCTTGCAAATAGATTGTTCAGTTAATTTGTATCAGTGTCATGAATATATTAATTTTGGTGTTTCAGCCACAAAATCAGTCATTGAAGGATGTTGGGAGCAGCAATTTGCCAGCCTCATTCCTCATGCCTCACCTTCAAAATCTATTCCAGCAAACATCACTTCAGCAAGTGAGCTCTTTACTGGATTTGTTAGCTCCCTCCATTTCACTTAATGCTTGACAATTACATTACAATGGCTCAAACATTAAGGTGATTGAGTAAAAAATCGTTTATATTGATAAAGTAGTAAGAGGATGGTTAAAAGTAAGAGAGAACATATAAAGCCTGAAAGATGGTGATGAAAAAATTAATAAGTGGACATGGGGGGTTTCGTTTAGGAAATGTTAAGCCTTAAATAAACGCCAAAATGGCAAATTGTTAAGCTTTAAGTGAAATGGATGGAGTATTTACTATGTTGTTTAGGTTGTGCTCTTGTTTTGCATTGTTCTTATCCATCTTCCCCTGCTGCAGGATCTTATCATGAACTTGTTGAGTAGCTTGCAACCAACAGAGGTTGAAAATGGTATGCTTGAAAATCTGATGGTGTATATCTGTGGTCATACAAGCTATTCTGTATCTGTAGCTTAGATATACTGAAGTTTTTTGTTTTGTTTCAGCTCCTCAAAGTATGAAGCTACCTCCTTTACCCCGTGGCTCAGAGGCTAATGGCAATGTAAGCACACAACTCATGTTCTTCATTTAGGTGCATATAAGATCTTCTCCGTAGGTAGAGATTTGGGAAAGGATATTACAGCTTCGATTACGAAACCTATGTTCTAGGCTCGTTTCCAGTAAAGCAGAAGCTGTAACTGTGGTTAACTATAACCCAAACTGCCCCATTTACCATTAAGTTTTTTCTAGACTTACGCTATATCTAGGTTTTTATGTTTGTCTACGTTCTATCTGAAGCTTCAGAATTTTCAATCGATTTTGCATTATTCGCCCAGCTTTGGATTCAAATTATACTAAGTTGTCACCAGTCAAATTATTCTTTCAGAAATTGATGTAGGTTGGTGGGTTTCATTAATGCATTTTCCAATGAACAGATTGAACCAGTTTCTGAAAGGGAACGCATGCTGCTGCTTAAGATCGCAGAACTTCAGTCAAGGTGCATCTCTAACAACTTCATAGATTTGGAGAATCATTAAGCCTAATTGAGCCCAAGTTACTACTTCACCATTTTTTTAAAGCTTAACCCTGCTTTGCCACTTGCAGGATGGTTAGCTTAACAGATGAATTAACTGTGGCAAGAGTAAAACACATGGAAGTGAGTATAATATTGTTTATGGAAAATGACTTTCGACCATGTGAATCCCTGTGGCTGATACACATTCATATTGTTTTGCTGGCAGTTACAACAGCGAATATATGCTATGTCTGCACGTGAGGAGGATGGAGATGGAAGAGAAGGAGATTCATAACTGATGGGTGCTTAATCTTGAATGTTTAAGTAGAACCCCTCCTGTGGCTCGGGTAAGGATTTCAGACAAAGTGTATCCTTCTTGGCTTTACTCATTTAGTCTCCCATGCTTAGTGCTACTTGCATCAAGCCCCCCAATCTTGATTCTTGAATTAGCAAAATACCTTATACTTCCACAAATCTGTGCACCAAACTTTTCTAACCAAATCTAGAAAGTTCATTCTGCCATAAGAACTTCCTAAATCTGGAAAAGGGAACTTTGGTGCCGAGGGTCTTTGGAAAGAGAAGAACTTGTGAGAGATGGTCCAACAGTTGGACTGAGTCCAAGTTAAGGAAATGCAACCAACACTCAAGTGAGTTGTGATATGGTTATAATACTGAAGGTGCATAACGGTTAGGCCGGCTAACACAAGGTTTTTGTCCTTAAAAAATGTAGTACAACTGTATAACCAGAAATTTTGCAAGTTCATAATACCAGT
>JAYMSR010000880.1:0-11872 GCA_036897825.1 Plantago rigida | reverse complement strand
TGGCACCCAGTTCCAAAGTCCAACCACTATACTATGGTATAATTTAAAAGGTTGACAGCCATGATGAGCTGATTGACATTATGCAACTCCCTACATATACGATTTACTAGGTCCGTGCAAAATTTCGGGTTGCAATATCAAATACACTCTTTTATACGATTCAAAATGCTAAGGAGACTAGTGTATTTTGGAATTGCATTTTTCGGCCAAGACTTGAATTACGTACAAGGGTGCATTTGAATCAGACTACCAAGCATCGCTTTTCTTGGCCAATACATGATTCTATCAACTTAAAAAATTGACGCGGGCCTGAGAAAATTCCTAGATCACGAAAAATAAGGACATGTGTTGGTTTTTTGAGGCTATAACATTGTCCGAGGTTCAGGTGTAATTGCGCTCTACAAATGATATCAGAGACGAATCGACCCAATACCAATTACAAGGGGTGTACGGTTGGTCTAGGCAAGGACCTTGCACAATTTTAAGAAGAGGTGAATGTAAGGTCCCAAATTTCAAAGAATTGGATTGAAAATGCTACTCATACTAATAATAAACACATTCATTTTCGATAATTCATTCATAAGAATTTCCAAGTTGTGTGCTTGATCTGAAACAATTTTAGAATAGATGACCCACAAGTTTTCAGTGCACACAGGTTAGGACAAAGTGGGTGAAAAATACATATGTTTGTTTGAGAGGTCACCATATCACCCAAGTAGGTGTAACCGTAACGGACCGGCCAAGGGGGACTGGCGTCAGTTCTTTAAATAGCATTATATACACTAAATCATATATGACACATGATCATTATGAACTCTAACAGAGAACTCTTGAGGTACTGAATGCAATTTTATATACACTTCAAATTAGTGCATAGTCATGTCACAAGGCAGCATTGAATAGATGTCTCCTATGAAATGACAAGATTAGATCTAATGGCTTCTCAGTTCAAGTTCCCCATATTCCCAGATTCCCAGTTCTCTGAGAATCCTCAAAACATGTCATCTATTGGTTATGTTCTCCAGGTAGAACCCTGAAGTCGAAATTGCACAATCTGTGCAATAGCCTAAAAGCTGTTGATAAGTCGAAAACACCTTTTAAAAGCTCCTGAATACACCCCTACGCCCGCGCTCTCCCCTTTCATAAGACTAAGTCCCGCAAGTATTGGGCATTTCCGACACCGGTACTCTGGACCATCTTGGAGAATGCACTAGCTTCATTTTTCAGAAGATTTTCGGGTGTACCATACTCAAGCACCTGTAGGATTGAAAGATTGACATTAAACAGAAGCTTTTAATAACTGGTGTATTTCAATACATCCATATGGTCTTGTTCACCATACACAGACAACTGCAACAATTTTGTTATGTTACACAGACAGTGTGGTTCTTAGAGAAGGATATTAATAATAGTGTTGGTTCTGTCATACCTGGCCGGAATCAAGAACGAGAATCAGGTCGCTGTCTATGATAGTATTCAGCCGATGAGCAATGGTGAGCATTGTGCAGGATTTAAATTCATCACGGATGGTTTTCTGTATAAGTGCATCAGTCCTAACATCAACAGCTGCTGTAGCTTCATCCAGCACAAGGATTTTCGATCTTCGTAGTAATGCTCGAGCAAGACTTAATAACTGTCTCTGACCAACACTAAAATTTTCACCTCCTTCCAGAACCTAGAAACATCACAGGGTAAATTGTATTTATTATAGTTTTCGTGTCAAAATGGAAAGCACATTAGACCTTCTCATGTTACCTCTGCATCCAAACCGGAAGCACTTCTCCCGATCACGTCCTTTAAGTGTGCCCTGTCCAAAGCCTCCCAGTGATCCGGATCACTGTGTTCACCAAATGGATCGAGATTGAATCGAACCGTTCCTATAGGTCCGTCAGATATTAAGAAGCAATATAGTTAGAGATATTCTGGATATATTCCAGATCTGATGAATATTCATTAGACAATAACTAGTTTTCGCCTGATACACAAATCTCGGGAAAGACTCTCTTCCCCCGAACACTAGGAAAGATCACCAGTTTATCACATGTTTTATGTTGCATCTGATAGTTTTAAGCATTACACCAGGCGGATTTCCTAATGTTTAGGAAAAACAAGTCTTTCAAGAGACTACTTGATAACTGCTAACAAGAAAAAAGACAGATAACTTATGTTATAATCCTTAAACAGATTCATAAGAAATTTGAGGATGGGGATGTATGAACCTGAGAAAAGAACAGGAGATTGAGGTATGATACTTAGAACTTTACGCATATCAGTCAATCCAAATTTCGCAACGTCAAAATCATCAATCAGGATTCTTCCTCGTTCAAGTTCCACAATTCTGAATAAGGCGTTAATCATGCTTGATTTACCAGCACCAGTTCTACCCACTATTCCTACCTTTTTGCCTGGTGGAACAGTGAACGATAATCCCCGTAAAACAAGAGGAAGACCAGGTCTGTAACGCAAGGAAACATCCTTAAACTCGATTTTCCCCGATTCAGGCCATCCAGGCGGGGGGCGGTAACCTTCGATGATATCTGGCGCCTCAGATGGCAAATCTATATACGTGCCAACACGTTCGACTGCATTTAGGCTATTTTCGGCTCGACTTGCTGTTCTCAAGACATTGCTCAACAGATTTGTGATGTTTAAAGAATAACTAAGGAGCAGACCCATAGTAGATGCAAATGCCAGCTGATCTTCTGCTCTTCGGTTCTGCATAACAGCAAAAGTTGCCGTCAACCATATCATAATACCTCCCAGAGTTTCAAGCCTTGTGGTAAGCCAACGATTCGAACTTATATTCACCAGAGTGAACCGAACATTCGTGTCCATCGACTTGCCATTAGCGTTAGCCATCCTGTCATATGCTTTATATGCTCGGATCGTCGACAAACCATTCAAGGCTTCTCCAAACTGTGCATATACAGGTGACCTGCTGATAGAATCCAGTCGTTTTACTTCTCGCGAAGTACTCTGATAATAAAGATATGCTGCATGAAATAAGATCAGAAGGGGCAATATGGCCCATAGAGATATGGTGCTAACAACTCCTATGAGCAGAAAAGTCGAAAGCAACTGAAATAGTTGGCCTAAGAACATGTTCACTGAACTGGCAACATTGCGATCAATATCACCAAGATCCTTAGCAAATCTATTGATCACCCGTCCTATAGGATTGGTATGGAAGAAAACAATTGGAGCTCTGAGTATGGAAGACAGCATTGTATCGTGAAGCATTTTAGCCGCGTTGAGGCTTGACGTAATCAACCAAAATGAATTTGTCAACGTCACTAGAACCTACATGAAATGGCATGTGTATCATCAATGTTCTGAATAAAGTAACCTTCACAGCTGTAAGTAAATTCAGTGAAAGCTGCATTCATGATAAATGGAAATTAGACACATACCCAACCAAAGGATAGTATTGCGTAAACAAGAATATAGAAGCCTGGACCATAATTTATTGAAGTGCTGTTTTTTGTCCACACACTCAACCATATGCTACTCGAAACTCTCAGAACTTCCGTTAATATATAGCACATGAACAACACCCCGACCACCCACAAGCCTCCTACAGCTTTTTTGTACCTGAGAAAGTTGCAAAAAGGAAGAACTAGGATAATGCTATATCATAATACCTTCATGCGACACCTCACATTACTAATTTGATGGGTTACTCAAATTCTGCCTAATCTTACAGTCTAAGATTTAATCCACCACATATTAGATATTGAAGAAATAATAAGTCAACGATGCCCTCACAACCCTTACCTCATTAGAACATTCCAGCTGACAATCCCTGTCTCTCGCTCTTCCTGCCTGATAAGTACTGATTTGCCCTCTTTAAGTTTGCCAGTGGAGTTTGTGTCTTTTGGCACCTCATGTTGATCTGGATGAGGAGAAAGTGCAGGAGATCTATCGGAAAAGCTCACACCATCTCCATTTTGATATGCATGTTCTTCCAATTTTCCTGCATTTTCCATCAGCTTCTTGAAAACCGCACTGTTCTGGGATAGCTCGTCGAAGGTGCCCTCCTCTTTCATCGTACCTTCCGAGATCAAAATTATTCTATCTACTTGGGGAAGGAAATGTAATTGATTCGTGACAAGCACCCTCGTTTTGCTTCCCAGAGCTTCTTTAATGCAACCTTCAAAAACCTTGATTGAAGTAGTCTATCAAGTTAGAAGATGTTCAATGACATAGTTACACAAAATAGCAGCAATCAGAACCAGTTTACATAGGATACAAGTACATGTTTATTTCTGGATCATTTACATTCCCCTTTCTTAAAAGATAAGTACCTGTCGAGCAACATGAGCATCTAAAGCACTCAGCGGGTCATCAAATATATAAACATCAGAGTTGGAGTACACAGCCCTAGCCATTGAAACTCTTTGTTTTTGTCCTCCACTGATGTTTACTCCTCTTTCACCAATCTCTGTAGAATCACGACCCTGATAAAATAAAATATAAACTCATGTCACATACTTAGGAAACATAAACCACTAGTGTTTGATGATAACAAGTGATGATAGTAATGAGAAACTTAACAGGAAGCAAATCAAGGTCATGCTCCAACGCAGTCACATTTACCGCCATACGATATCTTTCAGGGTCAAAGTCAGATCCAAACAATATATTCTCACGTACCTATAAAGGAAATATTTGAGGTTATTCTTGTGAGTTTTACACGATTTTAAAAATCTCAAATCCCTAAAACTTATACAATCATGCAGTTAACATATTGAACTGAAAATGTGGAAAGAAATTTAAGCTCACAGTAGCATTAAAAATCCAAGATATTTGAGGAACGTAAGCAACGGATCCTCGGATCTCTACACAGTCTACACTAGTGTTTCCGATGGGAGGAATCTCCCCTAGCATAGCAGACACTAATGATGTTTTTCCTTCTCCAGTGCCACCAACAACAGCAACCAGGCTGCCAACTGGTATCTTCACGTTGATATCGGATAACGTAGGCCTTTCAGTCTGTAAAAAAGTGTCTTTTATAAAATTAACTGCAAAAGGATTCTATTTAATTATAAATCAGTCACTAGTAGTCATCAGACACAGGAACAGAACGAATTCAACATAAACAATTTGCAGTACGTAGTTAGTTATTATTAAAAACGATTGCAAATTAGAAGATAGGAGCATGGGTGCCTGGCAAACTTAAAGGAAATCATATTTGACCTTAGAATCCCATGAAAATGATCCACCCTCGATTGAGATGGCTGGGAGTGTAGGATCGAGAGGTGGATTGGGTGATAGAAGTCTCTCTTCAGCCAGAAACAGCTCCTCTAGCCGTTGTAGTGATACATTACAGTTCACGACCTGAAAAATATAACGGAAGATGAACATGACAAGCTATGTGGGACACATTGGTTAACTGTCCAAATAACATCTTTAAAGCTGAACATATCGCAAACATATTTTGGTTCTCCCTTTCTGTTTATAAATTTGGCAGTTGTTGGGCTTGGGATGAATTGGATATACTTATCCCGAGCTTATTCTATGAAAAATCAACAATGATGTAAATGCATAGGCCATAACTCTAAGGAAATTATATGAAACCAGAACACACCTGCGTAATCAAATTGGGGAGCATATTTAGGGGAAACCGCAGTACAGCAAATAAGGAAAGTGACGTAAAAGCTCTGGAAGGTGTCAAATTTCCGCCAAGCAAAGTGAACATTCCAAACGATATCACAGTGACGAGGACTGGGATGCTGTTTAGTACGAAACTGTTACACTGCAACAGTATGTCAGTATCATAAGGTTAGTTTGCTAAAAGTTGAAATGTAACAGTGAGTCATATTCAGCCACATCCATTGACATTAATGAACCAACTCCTGCAAGATAACAAATACTCCCTCTGTCCCGGTTCTTTAGGCCACATTCTTTTCGGCGCTATCTTTAAGAAATCAAATAGTTTATTGTTTGTTGGTGGAGAGAGAAATGATAAAGAATGGAAAAAGTATTAAAGATAAGAGATAGAAATGATAAAGAATGGAAAAAGTATGAGATCGTGGGGTTGGTGGGATTTACTTTTTTACTAGTTTAGAAAATGGCCTAAATTAGTGGGATGTCCAAAAAATGAATAGATACATTTTTTAGCGGGCCTGAGGGAGTAATATTATTTCAAAGCCACATTAACTTTTCTAAACCATATTTTCCTGTAACTTGCAAATGATCCATACCGCTGAGAGTAATTGTGCTTTCCTGAACCACAGTAGCTCATCATCCCTCATCACCTGAACTTTTGACTTGAAACTGGCTTCCCATGAATAATATCTGTTGTTTATTTAGAAAATGAATTGCCATAGATTTATATGAGTGCAGTTGAACAAAATGGTCAGGACTATCAAGCTTACTTCACGGTATCCATGGCGGACAAAATTTCATTCGTTAAGCCCACTCTCTTGTCAGTTCGCAGCAATCCCTCCTTCGTTAGTCTTTTCATCCTGTTAATGATGAACGCCTGTTTGACCCAAGAGTAAATTAAAAACACATTACTCAAGTAAAAATAAATTATGAGATACTATAAAAAAGGATGGAGCTGAAATAAGCAAGATGCTAAAGAAATTGTAATATACCTGGATAGGGAACATGAGAACTAACATAAGAGAACCAACAAGTGAAGCTACTCCTAGCTGCTGGTAGAGAAGAACCATGGCCATGGTTATGCGAAACGGAGCTGACCATAAGCCATGAAGTAGTTGGCAAATTTGCTAAATGACAAAATGGTTTTAGGTTAGCAACTTTTGCTGATTGCAAGGGAAAATGCATTAAAATATTGTCCAAAATGTATTGACATTAGAATAGAATCAAAGAAGTGATGTCAATTAGTTACAGAGTTCTATGTGCATACTTGTAGTGAGTTAGCATCTGTTGTCATCATATTTGTTATTTTTCCAGACAGAAATTTCCTGCGGCTCTCGTGTGTTAGCCGTAAAGATTTACGAAATATAGCAGCTACCTGCATGTAAAAATATAGGTCAGCTTATACTGTCATGATACAAAGCAAACATGAGGAGAGTTGCATGTTGATGGGACTTCAGTTTAGCAAGGTAGATTTTATGTTTCTCACTAGTCTATTGAGGAATGTCAATGAATCATTAGCTAACAAACAGAGAAGATATATAAGCTCACATTTATGTATGTATGTTCATTATATAGAGAGAATTACCAGTGTAGATCTTAGCCTGAAACCAACACGCATGACATTCTGGATGTACTGTGCCTCACATAGTACCCCAAGTGACTGCACCAACCAAAAGATATACCTCATTAAGATGGGGAAAAAAAATTTAAAAAGAAAGAAAAGGAGTTTTAGTTTGCATAGCATCCGATCCAACTTTGATTAGCAAGTTAAATATCCAAAACATGCAAGGACATGAAAACATCAGCATCCATTTGGAGAACAGAGTTTAAGTAAAAAAAGAAAACTTGATATCATGGCGAATTAGGTGAGCAAAAGGACCATACCACGCCAAGAAAAATTGATAATGCATAGACGTATCCAACCCAAGCTGGATCCCCACCTTCGAGAGACTGCGAGTAAGATAACTCAAATATAAAAACCAGTATAACAGCCGATTATCTGCAGACAGAAGTGTATATAGAAAACTGAAAAATGTTAAGTTTTATGCAGCTAGATTCTCGATGCTGAGATACAATAAAGGCACGTAATCTACAATTTAAGCTTAAGCTAAATGGTACACATGGATCTAATGAATAAGCAGTTGGGACAACATCAGTGTTATGCACTCCAATTCCAAGCTTTATACTTTATCATGAAAACTTAATAGCATTCATAGGTACCTAAAAAATTACAGAACATGCATTGTATGACAAGATTATGTATGATGTAGCTGCATTGCTACTGAATCCTAGTAGATAAAGAAAAACTCCACCAAAGCAATTATCGAGCATTTAGGCACATGTAATAGATGCAATAAAAGAACAGAACAGAATTGAAATTGATGGGGTACCTTCAATAGATGGTTCAGAAAAAAGGGTCCTGCAAGCTGTGATAGGTCATTCCCAATCTGCGAAATCCAAAGCAATTGGTCCATAAGACCATCAAAATAGTTGGGATGCTAAGTTACACTCTGTGTTTGCAAAATGTTAGATGATACTTACAAGATGAATTACACAAGATACTTAAGAGAAATGCATCAAGTACCACACTGGATCAACAAAAACTTTATGAGATAACAAATTAAAAGAGTTCACTTAACAAGTAAAAAAAAGACCATTCCTCTCTCTAGGAGCTATATAATTTACTATCTCTAAATTGTTGCTCATCTTATGTGGTAAGTTGAGGGTTTATTGTATATTGTCGTCTCCTCATATATCTGTGCTATTACTCCTGGATTAGAGATATAATTGCTGCAATTTTACAGCACAGCTATGATACATGCAGTGAAGATGCATCAGAACTCTCAAAAGAAAACTCTGGAGGATATGATAAATTCAGTCACCATCAGACATTAGACTGAGAAAGGCATACATTTACTAAGCCGAAACTTTTACCATAATGCAAAAAGAGAAGAAAAAAGAAGTAAATTTTGGCAGCAAATACGGCCAGCCTTTGTGTGATTGACAGTGTAAGGCCCAATAAATTATACACACAGCATCATAAAATTAGTCGACTTTCCATAAGGATCAATTATCAGAGCAATATACAGTGGAGCATATTTCTATCAACATTCTTTAAAAGAATTGAAAGGGAGAAGTAACATGAATAGTTCATTACTTTAAAGAAGCCGCCATACCAGAACCTGCAAAAGTTAGAACGTTCAAGTTAAATATATGTTTGGCCAACCATACATTTGAATAACTAAGCTCATGCCGAAAAGGACACGATGATAGATAGAATATGAACTCTATACCTGCCTCCAAGACTCCGATTCAAAGCACGTAAAAGCCAGGGTCTTGGTCTCTTAGCTTCTTCCTCCCAAGAAATTTGGAACCTGCAAGCAGATTTTATTATAAGGTTGTCTGTATATGCCTATATCTTCATGGAGAATAGACAAATACAAATGCCAACTTTTTACTCAATGTCTCAGTTTGATCCCACTCGTCCAATTTCCAGACATCTTTTTCTGTGATGGGTCTTCTATAGCCTTGTTTCATAAGGGGCGTCATCCAACTAAAGTACATGACTGTAGAAGTAAAGCATGGTGAAATTTTATAATTCATTTCACAGACCTGACAGAGCTGTAAATTCAACACTTACTGGAAAATATATTGGCATATCTCTCAGGACAAACATGCTCTCCAAGAGGTTTCTCATTTTCGGGATCGTCAGTAGAGTCACCTGGTAGTGGAATGTAGTCTGGGTATAACTCCAAGTTTGGGACATAAATGAGAAGGCAAGTCCCAAGCAAAACCTGCAAATGAGTATTTACTCAGACATTTGCAGAAGGATGTTGGCATGGCAACAATGAAGTTGGATGAATCATATATGCTGAGCAAAACTGTATATGACATCCTTCTTTGGATCACGTACGAAGAGAAGTGGGTCTCGTTTCAACCAGTTAGTGGTTCAACTACTGTACATATTAAATCAAATATTGTTCCACAAGTTTCTTGTGGGATCATATTCGATTTGCCAACTTAACACAGTTTGCCCAATCTATTATGATCAATACGGGTGCAACAAGGCATATTTCTATAACAAGCTGGAAAATCAAGTAGTACATTAGAAAGAATTCTCCAGGTATGATGAAATAAATATTAATCTACCTGGAAGAAGACTGATCCAATCCACAGATACAGTGTAGACCTACATGATCAATGCACACAAGTATAATTACTAATCTGATAGTAATGTTCCAAAACAAAGATATAAGATGTACCAGAAAAACTAAGGGCATAGAGACTAACTTGGCATAGAAATGTTTAAGTGGGAAGACAAGATTAAAAAGCACTGCATCTTCCGCTAGAACATATAATATTCCAAATCTGATGTACCATCTGAATTCTTTGACATACATTCTAGTTTCAACGAGCAACAAAAGAACCACAAAAGACCATGAGATCACTTCAGTGACCAAATGAACAATCTGCAAAAGAAACAAGTTGTTATGTCACATTGCCCCTACTGAACAATAACCGTATGCTTGTATATATCTACCGCATATTCATCAAAACAACATAGAACTAAGAAACTTGTGCATATGACGTGATGACGCTATAATGTGAAGAAGCTGCACAGCTATGACCTACCTCGAAAGGAGCAAGAGCTGTCTCTGAATCCAAATTGAAAATCGATATGCCCATAACTAATCTGAACAAGGGCTCAGCAGCACAACAAACAGCCAACACAGACAGCATGTAATTATAGAAATTTGATCTCAAGCTGTACCGTTTAAGTCTGGGATTAAACTTGATGAGCCATATTCTATACAAGCACAGTCCTAAGAGAACCAAATGAGACACATTGCCCACAACAGAGTCAATGGCACAAGGCGTATAAGCACCGAAACTGCTGTCTGCTTCTCGAGCCCAAACTCCTTCAGCCACAGGCCGGCAAAACCAAATCAACGGGTCTAAAACCATCATAATTTCAATCGCCAATCTAAGTATCTCCTGATCCTGCCAAACATTTACTGGTCATAAGTGAAATTGAAACCTTATAGAATATACATGAGCTTGTGCAACATTAGGTTGATCAGTTAGCATTCATACACATACCCATCGTATTTTAGCTCATTTACATGAATTCAACATGGAATTTTGAGAATAACCAAAAACATTTCTATCATTATAGAATTTGCATTTTTACTTCCGAAGTTCCCAAAAATCCGAGACTACTGTGTATTTCAAGAATCCAAAGATTATTTCAAGACCACGATTTCCATCCATAATCATCACAAACAATCAAGAAAACTAGTTATTACTTCTAATTGATCAACTCTAAGACATTCTACAACTGAAAGCATTCAGTGCCAAGAGCCCAAGACCCATAATTTAACATACTTCACAAATCCCTTTTGGCCATTTCTCCTAGCTTTAATTAAACTACAACCATTCAAGCAAATACTCTCAAATACTGGAGGTAAAGGTTGGATTTTTAAAAGGATAACATGCAATGTCCTATCATAGCGGGAAATATTGTGGGGGTTTAGACAAACACCAAAGAAAGACAAAGCTAAATTCGCATAAGGGTAAAAAAAAATTGTTCGTTACAGATGATAAAATTCAGAAAAAAGTATCAGAATCGGCAGAGAGAAGAACCTGATGATGAGGTTGATTGAAGTTCAGTGCCTCAAACCTAGGCCCGTTGACTAACAGCTGACTTCTTTAGAGCGAGCAATATTTGAAAGTCTTTTTGTTGAACATTTATAGCCATTGGTGTTCCAGTAGAAATTTGCAGCAAATGTGGATAAATAAACAATAAAGTGGGAAACATTAGAAACTCAAATAAAACTGACTAAGCTACTTTACAAATGGACATAATGTCTCAATCACAATCGTCATAATAAATGAATGATTACATTGGCCAATTAATTAAATTTTGACTTATCTTAAAGTGACCTAACAATTAATTATTGAGTAAGGCTCAGTTGAATTTAGATTCCTTTACTTAGTTTACAGTACAAATAAATTCAGTTAAAATCATTTATGTTCTATTCGCCCAAGTATTCCAAGATACGGCAATACAGAAACGGGGTTTATGTTATCCAGAAGATTATCGAATTTATTAATCACAAGTCTATCTTGTCAACGTTATTGTTTTTAATATCAAAAAGTACATTTTATTAACAATATAAATGTTTTTATTAATAACATTCATGATTTTCACAACTCACAACTTGACAACACCTCACATCGTCCATCCTTTCATTCCCACATTACG
>JAYMSR010000879.1:0-11874 GCA_036897825.1 Plantago rigida | reverse complement strand
GACCTGTAACTTTCCAAAAACGCAGATATTTGATCCTGCATTCAATTACTAGACAACCAAATGTAGGTAGGATGTTCAAATGGACTTGATGGAGTAGAGTGGGGAGTTGACATTTACCATTTTGAGCTTAAGAGAGAAAGATGGAATAAAATTGAAGTGTGGTGAAATGAGATGAAATTGGGTTGTATTTATAAATCTCGAAAAAATATAGTCGTTGGTGTAATTTTATATTTTATTGTTTTATAAATAATTCAAAAAAAACTAGTTGTTGGTCCGGCACAACAACTTAGTTATTTGGGCTAGGTTCCAGCCCAAACGGCTGGTACGGCGGGATTGCAGATCAGCACTCTTAATCCATAGGTTTCTAAAAGGACATTTAAAGGATAAACCTTACTAAGACTGTTAAAACTAGTGAACTTATATATGATGTTAGGTATCTGAGTGTTATTTTATTTTATATCTTTCTGAAGAAGACCCAGACATCAGCAGAAGTACTACAAGGCATAGAAGATTTTGTCAAACATCACAAGTTCATTGAGAGAGACATAGTGAAAACTGCACAAATTTTCTGAGCCAAGACAACAATCCTCATAAAGTCATACAATCAACAAACACTCAGTGTAACTAAAAATCTAAAAGACATAGTAGGTTATACCTAGACTAGTTTTCTAATAACAAGGCTTACTGAAAAGAAGAAAGTCACTCAGGGTTTGTGAGTGCTATTTATCCATTGAGTGAATGAGAAGAGATATTACATTGCATAAAATGCATTAGACGTACACTCTGAAAAATGTTTTATGGCATTTCACTTAGGGATGAAAGTTAATGTACTATACTCTGAATTATAGCAACACTTAACTCCAAAGATTGAATTTACACATCAACGGATAATAATTCAAACGTAACTATTTGTAACTATAAACATGAACACTTAGCACTTGAGAATCACACCAACTCGAACTAGTCATTGCAATCAAACTCTCAAGTTTTCTAAGTTTCCAATACTCTACTACAAGACTCAAGTTTTGTGAAGCTACTTGTGAAGAAGTAGAACAAACTTTTAAGTTACAACTATAAAATTGTACTTTCTTTCAAACAAGAACAAGTCTTGTACACAAGAAACTAAGTCTTTGAAATATAACAGCCTAAGTCGAGTTTCCCGTTCACCAAAGTAACTAAAACATTTTTATCTATGTGTTCACTGTCTTGATAAATCTTCATATAAACAAACACATCAACATGCATGTCAAGCAAAGGAAGAATGGAGGAACTAGTGAGTTTGTGAAACTAAGGAAACCCCTTGAAGGAATTGGAGTACTTGACTTGGAAGTTAAGGTAAACTTTCAAGGTTGAAGAGTTGTAAATTTTGGATAGAACGAGTTTAGCTAATGGTAGGATTTTGTAACGGATCTCAACTTTCTATCTTAGTGAATTCAAGTCCTGAGAAAGGATGGGGTGAATTAGTTTGATAAAGGGCGAGGTGGATTCGTTGAAGGATTGAGCTACCTATACCACTATCTATTTATTTGATAGTTTTCTAAAGTATACACATAACACTTAACACTTAACAAAAGCCTTCCGCTCTTTGATTCGAAATATCAACAACCCTTGTGCTTGCTAAGAAACATTGTTTGAACACGAAAAGTTTTTAAAGACCATTCAACCCCCACCCCTCCCACTCTTATCTTTAACTTGTTGTCTAAGTGGCCATCTATATTATCTTATTGTAAATTTATATTAATGTTTCTTTTTACAAATTAATCGAATTTAAATAGTAGTACAACTTTTAATGTGTTGTGGATAGTTGGAATTTAAGAAGTAATAAGAAAAGAAAATCAACATATGTATTTTACTGCTGTACCACATTGTTTAGGCTAGATTTTACACGGTGAAAAGCTAATCCGAAATGAATTTAAATTCGAGCTTTAGAATTAATTATTTCTAAATTCTGCTCCCAGAGAGAGTTGAATGATAGAGCAAAGATGTGTCAGAGTCGAAAGCTAAATCATGAAAAGTTAGCATACTTGCAAATTAAGCAAAGTTAAAATCCACTAGCACTTGAGCCAGAGAAAAACCACATCATCTAGATGACTGAAAGACTGACTTCGAAATAACTACCGAGTTTCCGGCATATACAAAGTTACAGATGTTTCTTGTCCTTCTAACAAGAACCTGGAGCAAGGTCATTTTGAAGGGAACAAGTCATATATATAACCTCTTCAGCTACAAGTCACTACTTTCCCGCTGCTGCTGCTGAAAATGCTGCCGCTGAAATTGGTGGAGTTGATGCGGTTGATACTGATTCTGCTGTTGTTGTTGTTGTTGTTGCTTTTGAGAATGTATCTGAAGCTGCTGCAATTGTTGAGCAGTTAATAGTGCATGCACTGAGTGATTGCTGTTGCTATAATACTGCTGGTTTCCCAAGTTCGTCGCAGATGCACCACCACCATTTGGAATTGTTTGACCAGTGAGCACTTTCAGATGTTGAATCTCTTCTTTCAGTACATCATTCAAAGCTGTCAAATTTCAGAAAACGAAGCACATCAAGATTAGACATCTTATTTTTTCTTCCTAAATATTGTTCAAGGACCAAACAGAAAAAATGTGCAAGGAAGTGAAAGTACCATCTTGCAAGTGTACTTGCTGTTCCATTGTTTGCAAACGCAGTTTAAGTTCACCATTTTCCGACGTAAGACCATTTGTGTCTCGCTGGTGTCAGTGAACAAACAGTCAACATAGCATGATGCAATACCAAGAGTTGAACTTACAATCACACATACAAAAGTGCATATCACAGGCATATCAGTTAAAAGTTAAAACATTCTTGTCCACACAACTAAAGTTTTCCCTCAAGTTTTGTGTAGCCAAATCATGTTATGTTACGCCATAGTTCCCAAAGAAACAAAATATACCAACTGAAAGATGTACATCACGGCTAGTTCTGTTAATATTCAACACTACACCCTCTTCAATAAGAGAAAAACTTTGACCTGTTAAACCAAGCTAAAAAACTGACGACTCGTCGACTCCATCAATTTTAGATTTACAAGGTGACAGTCCAGTTTGACCTGTAAACTATCTAATGGACAAAATACTTATTTTAATTGGAAGTGATTCATTTAGTTGTTCTTGTTATTTCTACATCTTTACATTTCAGGTTTTTATTAAGAGTAGTCATGGCGGAAAATGAGGTATTATTGACTACTGAGAAAAGAGGGAATTGAGTTTGAATATCCATGTACTATATGAATTTCTTTGACATGCTCCTCTTGGAGATTTGACGGCTATTTTACACAAATTAAATGCGACCACAGATCAGTTGTTGCTAATCTCAGAAATCAACTCTAACAGTAAAAAACTAAAACAAAAAATCAAGCATTCTACTGTTTTCTACATTTACATCATTACCATGTAATTGTGTTCCTGTATTTAGTGTATGCAAGGACTTGTAAGAGGGAACATTTTTTGAAGAAACCGAACTGCAAGATGGTCAAACTAACCTGCAATAAAGTCATCTGTGCAGATAAAGTTGTTGCTTCCGTTTGCAAAGTCTGGAGTTTCCTTTCAAGCTCAGCTATATATCTCATCTTCCGTTCTTTTGACCGTGCAGCTGACTGCCTATTTGCCCACACCCTATTAAGACCAATGTGAAAGATGTGAGAATCACATGTATTTGCTCACCTGTACACCAAATTCTCTCACCTCTACAACATACGTGACCCAACAAAGACCAAATGAGAAGTACCATATCACCCCCAAGTGGGGGAAAAAATGCAAACGCATCACATAAATGGTTAACAAGCAGGTAAAGCTGAAGATAAAACACAAGGCTAAATTAAATCCTTATTATGGCCTAGAGCCTGAAAGCTAATAACATAATCATTATAGATACAACTTCTATGCATGTTGGTTGTTAAATGAACTAAAAGATGTACTCCCTCCGCCCCACATCAAATGGCACAAATTTCACCTAAATTATATTGGAAAAATATTTAGTGAAATTATATTCCGAAAGTTCATGAAGTGTACTTTCATAATATAACTTTGTTAATTATTTTCCAGTATTTGCGGTCAAAGTCGACCACAAAACTTACTCAAAATTAAATGTGCCATTTTGATCAGGGACGAAGGGAGCAATTAAAAAAAAAGAACCTCTTCTTTACTTATTGTTGATATAAAGTTTGTGGAATTGGTGAAAAGCAACTCCTGATTCAGCAGTACTAAATGCCTGAATATCTAACATAATAAATCTGTTTGCATACGCAGGAAATAAGCAGAAGAGATGTATTTTGTCACGATACTAAACTCCGAAAGACACCATGCATCAACACAACCAACAAACAAAAGAAGTTTATTTCAGTAAGCAGAGTGCAAATGAATCAAGGAAAAGGACAGGCAAAGGAAGTAAGGATTGAAGACTGCACATAGCCTAACCTAGTCAGCTAATTAGCAAACAAGATATTAAGGTTGTGTCTAGCTGGTAGCTGTTTAATTAGCTCATAAGCTAACTTATTTTAATGTAGTTGTTTAGCAAATAAGCAATAATCTAGCTGGTCTTTTGTAAAATGACATAAAACTGCATTACTCTAATTTTTATTTTCTTTTAAACTTTCTCATCGTATTATTAGTTTATATTTTTTCAAATAATAGTACATCACACTTTTTCTCTAATTATTAAATGTACACTCAATGTACTTTTCACAACCACCTTAATAAGGTCATTACAAATTATCAGAAGTTAGAAAGAAATATTCATGATGGTTGTATAGTACATGCGTTTCAAAGAGAGGCCGATGGATTAAAGAGAGAAAAATATAATAACAATTGATTTTTCTATTTTATTTTATTTTTAGGTCAGGGACATTCGTGGAATAAAAAAGATAAGAAGCTTTTCTTTTTAAAAAATCTAACTTGGTAGGCTTCTCAACCAGCTAGCCGATTTAAGAAGTTGCGCGTTCACATAACGAACTTTTTATTAGTCATTGGTCAAACAAGCTTATGGAGCTGAAAATCTAGTGATAAATAGAGTGTAAGGCCCTTTTGGATTGAGAATGATCCTTAGTTAACCAAACTCAAATTTTCGTGTGAAATGAACAACTAAGATTTGTATTTTCTTTCAAGTTAACCTAAAACAAAGCGATATAATCAAAATCGTCACACTGCTCCCAGACCAAACATCACTTGCACCCTACCATCTAGAAACTTGGTCTCTCACACAATCACACCATAATAAATTGCATAGTTTTTCACCAATAACAAAATCAAGTCACCACATACCAATAGGGCTTTAACTGGCTTTAACATTAGGCGCAACTTGCAAAAAATACAATATTTATGAAATATACAAATGGGGCTCAGAGTCATACAATATCTATTTCAACCCAACTAGATCATCCATATCGCAATTGCATACAAAGAATAGACCATCATTTACTTGGAAGAATATTACTAAATGAGAACACTCTTCTGGTTCAAGCAAGTATCATAGAAGATCTTACTAAAGTGAGTACCAAAATAGATAATATGTTAACAAAGATAAGAGAACATAGAAGGTATACATGTACTTCAAAACTACCAAATGCACAATAAGACTGTTTTCTTCATTAACAAATACTCACTCCGTTCTTTTACAAGGTTTACCTTTTAGTTTTGTGTAAATTTTAAGGAAATGAAATAAAATAGTTAACAAATGGTAAAAAGTAAGATAAATAATAGAAAAATAAATGAGAGAATAGATAAAGTATAAAAGATAGTGTTTAGAAAATTAATAAGTAGAGATTGTTAAGATAGTTTGACTGGTTCAAGGGACTGTATTATTAAAATTTAGAAAGTTTGCTCTCTTTTTGTAATTATTGGATGATCATGATATTTCTTTGAATTTGATTTAATAATAGTAAATGAATGAATAAAAATAGTGATCAATACTACCCGATAAAATTGGCTGGGACATGAAAGTTGTCAAGCATGAGTATACAGGGCCTACTGGTCTGGAAACCCAATTCTAGTTTTAATAATTAATGAATGCAATTTTGGTGTGTGACTCTCAAGGATCTTATCTTATGTTATGTTACTCAATTGTACAGCACCTTGCTAATTGAGTTGTTACATTCAAATAATTAACATAGCATTATTGACCTAGCTAAAAGAAATAAATAATCAACAACTTTTGGCTTACCCCATTAAGTTGAATGGCAAAATTAAAATAAAAAAGTTATGAATTTATGACGGTGGAAAAAGGATGAAAGAAAAGTCCAAAAACCAATCCACTTAGTCACCATCACTGTGAGGTCACACATGCAACAGTCCCTTTCAGAGATTAGATCTGAATCTAATGTTCTGTTTCAGATTTTTAAGAAAAATTAAAAAATAATAAAAGCCAAATGTAATTGGAAACTTCTAAAAAGTAACATAACAAACTCAACTAGTTTTTATGTACAACAACAAAATGTTACTACAAGTTAAACAACCTTCTTCTTTATGTATAATAACAAGCTTCCTTCTTTTTCTACTAGCAGTAAATACAAAGTTCGCCTAGTACAAAGTGGCAGTTTTTCTTTTTCTTCTTTCTTCAATCATACCATCTGATGAGGTAGCCTTATCTTGGAAAATTTGGGATGAACTAACTCATCATGATCACAAATGCTTGCTCAACTCATTCCCTTCCTTGATGCTCATTTCTATCCCTTCTACTGCACTAAAACCGCTGTCTTCGATCGCTATCGGAGAAGCAGAATCCAGCCCTGATCCTGCTTGAATCTCCTTGAACATAGCCATGACTTGTATCATCGTAGGGCGCTTGAAAGGCCTATCGTCCAGGCAAGCACACGCGACTTTCAAGTGTTGCAATAGCTCAATCTCTTGGCTTGGATCTTCTTTTATCATCACTGGATCGAAAACATCGCTTATCCTTGTCCTGGCATGTTGCTTCACCCATCCAACTAGATTATTATCCCCAAAGTCGGGTGAATCTGTGGGTTGTCTCCCAGTAAGCAGCTCGAGTAACACTACACCATAGCTATAGACGTCACCCTTAGTCGAACATCTAAAGCTCTGGTAGTACTCTGGAGGAACGTAGCCTGGAGTTCCGGCTAACGTACTCACACTCAAATGTGTGTCCATCGCACTCATATGCCTTGCCATACCAAAATCTGACACCCTGGCCTCCAAATGTTCATCAAGCAACACATTGCTGGACTTCATGTCACGGTGAATGATATGTGGAATGCAATTGTGGTGAAGGAACGCCAATCCTCGGGCTGCACCAATTGCAATTTTACGCCTAGCTGACCAATTAAGCTTAATCCCAATTTTCCTCCTGTCATGGAGAACATCCTCTAAACTTCCGTATTTCATGTACTCGTAAACTAACAACCGCTCTTCCCCCACTTTGCAGTATCCCAACAACGGAACAAGATTTCGATGCTTAATCTTGCCAATCGTTTCCATTTCAGCAGTGAACTCACGATCGCCTTGACCACTCACATGTATCAACTTCTTTATCGCCACGACATTCCCATCCTTCAATTGTGCTTTGTACACATCTCCAAAGCCACCAGAGCCTATGACGGCTTCATTGTGAAAACCATTAGTGGCCTCAAGAAGATCGGCAAATGTAAGGTTCCTAAGTGGCTTCTCGAAAGTGGAGAGGTTTATGCTCAAAGCCTCACGAGCACTTAGTTTCCACACGCTATGTGCCGTCGCAGAGTTGGAATGATTCTCTATGTATGCCTCAAGAGCCGCTTCTTTTTTCTTCCTTCTCTTCTTTGTTTCCACGAGAACAATAATGAACCCAAATATACAGAACAGTGAAAACAACAAGCCCATTGCCACACTCCCAGCAAGTGATGCTTGTCTCCGGTGAGACTTTGAACGCACATTTCCTGCCGCTGATGTGGATGCACAAAGGGGAAGAGGGTACCCACAGAGTCCCGAATTATTGGCAAATCGATAATCAGGAAATGTATCTAATGGAGCAGCTTCGGGAATCATTCCTGTGAGATTGTTATTCGATATGTCCAGCTCACCAAGATAAGTGAGGCTGGTCATTGCTGGTGGAATAGGTCCGCTCAGACGATTGTACGACATGTCAAGGATTGCAACACTTTTCAATCCCCCAATCTCTTGAGGGATTGGACCAGAGAGATCGTTGTGAGCTAATATGAGTATGGACAAATAGAACATGGATCCAAGCTCCTTCGGGAAACTGCCATCCAACTTATTGTAAGAAAGATCAAGAAAAATCATGGAACCATTGTGATTGAATGTCGGCTGAGTGATTCCTCGGTAGAATCTGGTTACATTACACGGATGCCTCGTCGACATCCTGTGCAGCTGCTCCTGTCTAATACCTCCAAACTCCAGCAAATTACCAGCTCCATGGCACAGCTGGCTGCTCCCATCGTTCTTTATGTATCCGTACTGCTTCCCGGTCAACATCGCCACTGCTATATTTCCAGACTGTTTGAACAAAGGCGGAGGGATTGCCCCGTTCAAGGAGTTTGTGTTGAGATCCAACCAAAGTAAACTGCTGCAATCTCCCAACTCAGGTGGAATATTCCCAGATAAGGAATTGTTCCCGAGCTTCAAAATGGCTAAGTTAGACAACTGGCCTAAAGAAGCCGGAATCTCCCCACTCAACCGGTTGTTTGACAATGAAATCCAATTCAACTTGGTACAGTTGCTAAGACTAGCAGGTATCGACCCTGACAACTCGTTGAAATCAAGAATCAGATTCTCCAACCTGCTCAAGTACATGAACTCCTGTGGGATCTCACCATGAAGTTCATTCAACCACATGATTATATCCCTCAAATTCGACAACGACCCCAAGCTAGACGGAATAGTTCCAGTGAGGTAATTAAAGCTCAGATCAAGTGACTCCAAATGAGTACAATTACTCAAACTCTCAGGTATTAGGCCGGAAAGAGCATTATTCTGAAGGTACAACACCCTCAAGCTGTTCCTAGGATCTTGGCATATCCCAGAAGGAATCAAACCGGAAATGTTGTTGGAACTCAAGTCCAAAACCTCCAAATTAACCAACTTCGAGAAAGAATCAGGCAAACCACCCACGAAGTAATTGAATGACAGAACCAAAGTCTTCAAACTAGTCAGGTTCAACAGCAAATGAATAGGCAACTCACCAGTGAAGCTATTGTTGGAAACATCCAGAAGCTCCAAACCAGAGCAAGAACCAAGACTATCAGGCAAAGAGCCTTCCAGGTTATTGAACGACAGATCCAACTCCACAAGACTCGTGCACAAATCAGACACAGATAAAGGAAAAACACCCTGAAAATGGTTCCCCTGAAGGTAAAGATACTCAATAACTCCACTTGGCAGCTTAGGAACCATTCCTGTTAGCTGGTTATTGGTGAGGTTAAGAAAACTCAGTTTCAAACAAGCAGAGAGTGTGTTTCCAACCACACCAGAGAATTTATTGGAAGATAAATCCAAATGCTCCAAATTGGAACAGTCATTAATCTTGGGGAAACCAGTTGAGATATTATTGATGGAAAGATCCAAGTAACGCAAGTTGTTGAAATTTAACTCAGGAAACAAAGAATTACCTCCAACTTTATTCCCCTTGAGCGACAAGTGCTGCAACTCAGAAAACCCACTTGAGAAGAACCAAGAAACCACGTTTTCACCAGAAACCCTGTTGTAGGAAACATCAAGAACGCTAAGTTTCGGCAAACCGGAGCTTCTTCCAGGCTGAGCCGCAAAAGGGTCCATCATATTGTTGGAAAGATTCAAACTTTTCAACCCTGAGCAAGCTTGGAGGTATGAAATGTCGGTAAGTGGACCGGTAATGGCGTTTCCAGCTAGATCTAGCGTCTCCAGCGAGCTTGTGCAGGTAAACCGTGAAACAGAGCCGGTTATATTGCAGGCTTTTAGCACTATGGTGTTCAAAGTTAGGATATTGAGCAAGAAAGTGGCAACTTTGCTAAAGTCTGTACTGAGCTTGTAATTTGAGAGGTCTATGGAGGTGATTTTGGATTCGGTGCAAAGGACACCGTCAAAGGTGCAGGGTGAGCTCTTGGGCTGCCAAGAATGGAGCTGGGTCGGGTCGGGTAGGGAGTTCTTGAAGGAAATGAGCTCAGAAAGTTGGGCTGATGAACAAGTCAGCAGCAGGGTTGTTATGAAGAGGTATAAAGGATGGTGGAAGAGATTGTTATCAGCTTTCATCTTTGCAAAGATTGGATTTTTATTTGTGGGTTTTGTGTTTTTAGGAGAGTTTGATGTAATGTTGAGCTTCTTCTTCCATGAGAGAGAGAGAAGAGAAGAGAGAGGAGAGGGTTTGTGTTTGTGAGAGAAATGGAGAAAGAAAGTGGATTGGTTTGTTTTTGTTTGAGAGAGAGATGGGATGTGGTGAAAACTTGAGAATGATAAGGAGAGTCAAAAGATGAAGTAAGGAAGGTAACATGGGTATAAATATTGAATTATTTGTTCTTGAGTGGTGGGGTGGGTGTATGAGGGTTGAATTGGGGGAGTGAACACAGCTGGTGGGTCACATGGCATGTGACACATATTTCTATGATTTGTTTGTTCCTATTACTATTCTCAATTCTTATTATATCCCCACCCTCTCTCTTAATGCAGAGTAGACAATAGGTTCATTCCCAATCAGTTTTCATGTATCATTTCATTTACTACTTACTCAGTAGTTGTTGAAAGATACTCCTATTCTTGGCTGCATATGCATGATTCATTTTCTTTAATTCTACTTATATTCATACATAATAATGCCATTTTTACTTTCATAAACGAGAAATAGCTATCTTTTATAAACATCATAAACAATTTAATTTTATATGACAAGTAGGCGATTAAAATATTAAGTTAAAGAGAAATTTTAAGTGTTTTAACGACGTTTTTATTTTTATTTTAATTGATGTCAAACGGTCTCTAAAATCAGAGTAACATCCCATCCAAAGTTGTTCATTATATTTCCAAACACACCCAAACCACCAATCTAATGTGTACACGTGCAACAGGTGTACGGTTTAACACAAGTTATTCTATTTAAGTTACAGTAAAATTCATGATGGTATTGGCAGTGGTGGTATTGGCATGCAGAAACCATATCATTGTGCAAATTGAGTTTCATATTGTCTTAGTGTAAATAAATTATACACACCCTCTGTTCCATGACAGTTGTTCAGTTTGAACTAATTCGCAATTAACAAAATTTAACTTTAACTGTAAATTTATTTTCAACGGTAATGATAAAATTTTCAATTGAAGTATACCATAATTTGAATACTAAGACCTACGTGTTGTATATATGTAGCACAAATAGAAGTCAGATTGAAAGAGATCATGGCATCATATCTTATGAAAGACTATTGATGAAGTTTTATGATGATTGTAAAATTTAAAGGTTGGGAAGTACACAAAAAATGAAGGATGATCTAAGAAGATGTGCTGAAAAGTTTCTCTCTCTAATGTATGAGAGGAGTATGTGTGATGTGAGGAAAAGAAAGGTGGGGTGGGGGTGCGAATTGAGTGTAATTACAACAATCTGTTTGTCTCTCTAGGTTTGCGCGTACGTGTGATCAAAGTTGGGTGTGTATAGATGGATGCATCACTCTCTATTTTAATGAAGATTCCGTTGCTTTTCTATTAATTGTCTTCTCTCATTCATTCACCATTTCTTTATTCTTTATTATCATCATTACACTTAATTAATTAAAAAATTCATAATAAATCAAAGGCAACTAAGATTATCTATTGATCACCATTATAGCTAACCTGGCTGACTCTCTCATCTTGGACTTGTTTTGTGGCCGGAGGCCGGAGCTGTAAAGCTCTTTTCTGTATTCGGTGAAGGAGGGAGGAAGAAGATGGAGGTTGGAGATGGTGGGGAAATGG
>JAYMSR010000878.1:0-11874 GCA_036897825.1 Plantago rigida | reverse complement strand
TTTTCGGAGGGTCAAAAATAGTAGAAGGATTGTTTTGACATATTGATTTTAACCCTCACATTCCGTATCTAAATAAATTGTCTAGAAACCGTCTGTTATAAGACTTTGTGTTTATCAAAACATAATGGTTTTTTTCGGAGGGTCAAAAATAGTAGAAGGATTGTTTTGACATATTGATTTTAACCCTCTCATTCCGTATCTAAATAAATTGTCTAGAGACCATCTGTTATAAGACTTTGTGTTTATCAAAACATAATGGTTTTTTTTTGCGAGCAAGTATCTTGAGAGACGATTTTATGAATAGATTAAGAGAGATTGACAAACATTGTAGCTATATAAAAAACATTAGATGTTTGACTATGAACATCGGTGGTATACATAATATGTTTACTCATAAAACATTATACAAATACTAAAAAATATCGTTTTTTTGGCAGGTCAAAATAAGTAGAGGGATTGTTTTGACATTTTGGCGAATTCATGTTTAACCCTGTCCTTTCGCCTTCCTCTTCCTCTTCTTCTTCATAGTCTGTCTGCAATCTGCATATTTTCCTACTACACGTTCACCACCATTACAGTACAGTACAGTTTGAAGCTAAGCTTGGAATAAGAAGAAGATGAGCGAGTACGAGTTGCGGCGAGGAGAGTACTTAGGAGAAATCTCAGCCCTGTGTTTCCTCCACCTCCCTTCTCAATTCTCCTCTTTCCCTCTGCTCCTTGCCGGTCGGTTTTCTCAAACACAATCAACATATCTAATCGTTAATCAATCATGAATTGAATAATTAACCACTGTATATCACCTTTCTATTGCTCAATTACAGGAACTGGCTCGCAGATTCTACTGTACGACTTGTCCACTGGAAAGTTGATTACAGAATTCCATGTTTTCCAAGGGATTCGTGTTCACGGCCTCATCTCCTCCTCATCCTCCTCATTGCAGCAGCAAAATGCCGCTGCTTTTCGAATTGCTGTTTTTGGGGAGAGGAGAGTCAAGCTCTTCCAATTGGGGATAACAATGTCTGTACAATCAGATGAACATCATGAAGAGGAACTTCAACCTCTTCTTAATATCCAACTTACTCTCATCCACTCTCTACCAAAATTTGCCCACTGGATCATGGATGTTTGCTTTCTCAAGGTGTTCCTCATGTCCTGCTGCATTTTTACCTATATATTAAACAGTCTATTACGGCTATGCAAACTGCTTCAGTTCCGATTTTGATAATCTTCTTTTATTGTTCTACTAGGATGATGTAGCAACTTCAGTTGAGGAGTATCTTGCCATTGGTTGCAGTGGCAATGCTGTCTACTTTTGGGATCTTTCGAGGCATACTTTGTTTTCTCAAGTTGTCAGCTCAGGTTTGTGCATTTCGATGCACCATTAGTTCTACTTCCGCGATTGCAGTTTTTGATACTGTCTGTTCAAGTTGTATCCGTTTAACTTTTGAAAGACATGCTGACACCAAGTTACTTGCAATGTAATGGTGCCATATTTCTTCCCAAGTGCCTCTCATTTCTGATTGTCACTAATGAAGGAGTATCATTAATTTCAATTGTGCACATGATTCCAGTCAATGAGACATCAGTTAAGTTTTTTTATATAATGTGTAAGATACTTGTTTACCAACCAAAGACTGATTGAATATTACCTCACATTTCTAGAGAAGTGCCTATTGTATTCCATGCGGATGTTGGGATATGACATTGGAAGTCTTTACATTGCATCCGGTACAATTTTTAACGAGGTAAAATACGCACCCTCCATATTTGTTGTCCCCCCAATCCGCTTCTCTAGTCCCTTCCCTCATCTGCCTTCTGCTCTGAAGATTATCTGCTCCTTATTTGTGTCTGTGAATTCACACTAATAAGTTCATTCTTTTTTCTGTACTTGTGTTGTGAACTTCCAAGACTTCAAATTAAGCACTTTTGCTTTATTCTTGTACCTGTGATTTCTTTGAACAGCACAACTGTTGCTGACTTGCTGTTATACATTGTTGCGGCTTGTAAATGAAAAATACTTGTACCTAAGAACTTTCTACGTTTCTATAAAAATTGGCAGATTTTAGTTTGGAAAGCGGTTCGTCGAAATCAAGACACAGTTCTTGGAAATCACATGGATGACCACACAGGGAAAAATGATAATACTGGCTTCCTAGATCCTAGTCCCAAGTACAAGGATGTCACTATTAGCCGGCTTGTGGGCCATGAAGGTTCAATCTTCCGCATTGCATGGTTTCCCGACGAGTTGAAACTTGTCTCTGTTTCTGATGACCGTAGGTAGATGGTATTCCTAATCTTACTGTTAGCATGCTCAGGAGAATTAGGAATGTTTGATATTTGACTTGCTTTGATACATTGATAACTTGATCAGTGCAGTGCTCGAATTTGGAAAGTTCAACCTGAGAATGCAGATTCCGATGGGGCTTTACATGAGAAGATCAATCACGTGACAGGCCCTGTTCTATTTGGGCATAATGCCAGGATCTGGGATTGCTGTGTATTTGAATCTGTGAGATTTACTTGTCGTTATTTTGTTATCTTATGTGTGCATAATCTATCATGCTGGCATGAAAGTTGGAGAACATTAAAATTAGCTCTAGAAAGCTTAAAATTGGTGTCTACAACAGAGACTGTCCTTTACGCTTAGATTTGACTTCCGCGTCTGGAAATATTTCTTGCAATATATGGAGGCTTAATCAGGGAACTTCTTACTTCAGTAGTTGAACTAGAAAACTTGTGGTTTTCCAAGTCTTTGCTGGCTCTTGGTTGGTTGATTTTCTGACTGCGCCTTCTGCAGCTCTTGGATATGGGAATTGTTAATCACCCCTTTAGATTTGATCTTTGTTCCCGTAATTGGTTAAATTTGATGTTGTGATTGATATAAAATACAAGAATATTAGTATTTAACTTCAAGTTCATGATTAGAGCTTACTTCTTGAATATGGAAGAACAGGATATGGTATTCTCCACCTATTGATTTCAATGATACTGATATAATAAAAAGCTATTTACTTTAGTGTATCAAACTTGTCAGGGGATAATCACCACTGGCGAGGACTGCACTTGTCGTTTGTGGGATCATGATGGTACAGAACTAAAAGAGATCAAGGAGCATATGTAAGTTCCGAAAACAATGATGTCTCTGTTATGGGTAACTATTGGAGTTTGTTTATGTTGATTTTGTTTTCCAATACCCATGAACTTAGTTGGTTCTCATTTGTAACTATATTTCTGAAACCTTTCAAAAGGCATCATAGATTTTTTTACTATTGGCGCGTCTACTTTTTGTGGAATTCCTTTATCTGTTTATGACCTGATTAAGTTGCTATCTTGTCGACTTCATTTTAATTATTACTTATTTTCATGATCGTATTTCCATATGTTGTCAGCGGGAGGGGAGTTTGGCGATGCTTGTATGATCCTATCTCTTCACTTCTTGTTACTGCTGGTTTTGATTCTGCAATTAAAGTCCATCTATTTCCATCTTCTAAAGGGGTTGGAGGATCTGTGGCAGCAGAGAATATCGATGACCGAGAGGAAGTCTTTGTTCTTTCTATACCTAATTCTTCAGGGAATGGTGTGCTGATGGATAGGTATGTTTGCAAGAAACATTGTGGACTGATTTATGTAGAGCTATAGGTAATACCGACTTGATCTAGTACAAAGATTGACACGGTGTCTATGTTGTGGCTTATTTTTCGTCCTTTTGGCACCATATGATTCAATTTTTCTTTATTTCACATCCCTTTGCATTTTGCGATTTATAATCTTTCTATACCTAATCCAGAGTGATTTATAATCTTGCTATGTTACGACTATTCTGTTTTCTCTTCTTGTACCCGAACTTCACATCCCTTCTCATTTTGCAGCAAAAGTGAATATGTACGCTGTCTGCAGTTCTCAGGACGAGATTCTCTTTATGTTACAACCAACAATGGCTATTTATACCATGCTAGTCTATTTGATGGCGGAGCTGTTAAGTGGACTGAACTTGCGTATGTTGGCGATGGAGCACCGATCATATGTATGGACTTATTCTCAGAATGTTCCCGTTCTTCCGGCAGATTTGAAGATAATATTGCAATTGGAGATGGTAAAGGGAATGTGACAATTGTCAGAGTTATTGGAACTGGCAGTAGCCCGGAAGTTGAATTCACTCTTGCTTGGCCAGCTGAGAAGGAGAGGCATCTCTTGGGTGTTTATTGGTACAAGTCACAAGAAAACAGGTATTTAGGCATTTTAATCACAAGACTTTTGCATGGTGCCAACTGCCAACCATCTGTTAAATGTAATATTCTCACCTAATCAGTTGGGCCCTTACCCCCTCACAAAAAAAAAGGCACACACATAGCTACAGGGACTGAATGCTAGTTAAAAAAAGTCTGCGTGGTAGCTGGGCTACTGTTTGCAGATTGACTAGGAAACACTCCTGTACCAACAGTAGACTTGCCTGCATTAGTTTTTTATATATGCATTTTCATGGTTATTTATCTCTCTTTCCCTATGCAAAGTGATCATGCTGCTCATAAATTTATGACCTCTCATACAAGCTGTGAGATTCTTCACTACAGTGTTTATATCGCAACATTAAAACACATTTCTTAATCCTATGTGATCTTATGTGCAGGTTCATTTTTACTGCGGACCCTGGTGGTAGATTGAAGCTTTGGAAATTATGCTACAATTTGACTTCTGCACCACTCGTTGACAGAGGAAGCTGCAATGCACTATTAGTTTCAGAATATTCTTCATGCTTTGGGATGCGGATAATGTGTGTGGATGCTTCATTTACTGAAGATGTGAGTTTCTCGGTCTTCATTCTTTCCCGCAGTTGGATAGGGTATCACTCTTTAAGAGTTTCATGTGCAGTCATAATACTCAATGGCTGACATACTCAGAACGATGCAAGGATGATGATTGAGAAATTTAGCAAACATTTTTATTATAGTACTTACAATAAGCGAGATATCATCTCAAAACTGTGTTTTGGCAAGTTCTAGCTAGCCTGGTGGTGATGAACTGCCACATGCTGACATGCCCCTACGTGTGGTGTTGTCTTGGTAGAAAAATAATTTATGTTGTTTATTTCTACAGCTACTGGTCTGTGGGGATATTCGTGGAAATCTGTTACTATTTTCTTTGCCGAGAGGGCTGCTGTCAGGTACATCTGTTGCTGAAGAATTGGGACCATCTGCTCCCATGACCTATTTCAAAGGTGCTCATGGAGTGTCAAGTGTATGCAGCGTCTATATTGTGGGACTTTGTGATGATCAAGTTGAAATACGCTCGGTATGGTCTAAACCTGCAGTTCTGATTCAAATTTGCAATTGTCGCAACCATTTTTATCTCAGTTATGCTGGGAAAAGTAATTATGTATTGTCAGCCCTACTACATTTGACTTGTAACCATGTATATCGTGCTAACATGTGGGGATTGGTACTAATATTAATGTTAGTTCATTTTTCTCTTCCACAGACAGGGACAGATGGATGCATTTGCTACTTGCAACACGACATAAATTTGCTCAATTTCGAGTTTGTAGGGATGAAACAAGTGAAAGAATTAAGTGCTATCCGATCCATCTTCTTTGCTCCCAAGCATTCAGATGGAAATTATGCAGTTGGTTTTGCTTCAGAAAATTTCATCATATGGAATTTAACTTCGGAAACAAAGGTGTTTTCCCTGCCTCTCCCCATTCTATCTATATATTTCTTGCATGCATGGATGGCACACACTTCAATAATGCACTCAACTAGTCAAATGACACTCATAAAAAAATTTCATGTTTCTCATCCAACCACCTTTCTCTTTAGCTCCCCTAAATATTGTTTCTTTATAATATCATAATTTACTCCATAATATCATTTCATTGGCGAGTTTCTATGTATGGTTTCTTTATGTACTTGTTAAATAATTTTCTTTGCCCGCTTTGACTGTTGAGACGTTTAACAACAATGGTAGTTTGGTATAGTAGACGTATGACAGAATGGTCTGTAAAACCCATTTAGTGTGGGGAAAATATGTATCTCATAGTGTGAGATGACATTGTACTCGGGTCATAATAAACTTGATAATTTATGTCTCTCTTTATGTATTTTCGTTCTGTGAGGGTAGTTCAGACGCTATGCAAACTGACATGTTTTTGTTTCCTGCAATGATATTGTTGAAGTTCTGTCTGATAAGCAATTTCTCTTCATTCTGCTAATATAATGTTTTCCAAGACTCCAAGCTATTTCTCATTAATCTTCGTTTTAGTTTCTCCATAATGTTTAATTACACGGCCCATATAGGATGTCAATACTCAAAATAGCTTATATGACTGTATGGTATAGAGATGATATACGTGGGGTGTCCTAACTTACGTGCATAAATAACTTTTGTGACGAGCCAAGAAGCATTGTGAAGGATGTACAACTATTAATTATTTTTGGTGTGTTTTGGAAATAACTGGTATCAACAGAAAATTATTAATCAGAGTTGTGGTTCTCTTTCTTTTAATAAAATTTATGCTAAATTTAGTATTTTCATACACAATCCTTATGCAAATTTATGCCTTTTGATGTTTATTTAGGTGAAACAAATTAAGTGTGGTGGCTGGCGGCGTCCTCATGCATATTATCTTGGTGACGTGCCAGAAATGATGAACTGCTTTTCCTTTGTTAAGGTGTGTTCCCAAATTTAATTCATGTATGCTCTCAGATTTAGATCATTACTACTTCCAAGCATTCATGTATTGGCTTTCATTTAGATCATTACTCCCACCAAACTTTCTGCTCCTATTTCCAGAACATTATAGCTTATTATGAATTTCTGATAACTTGAGAACATTTTCGTTGAATATAGTGCTATTTGAGGTATGCCCTTAAATCTGAATAGATGTGGTCTTAGTTCTGATCTTGTCGGTACCCACTTGTGTTCTAGCCATTGATGTTATGCCACCCATTTCATTCCATAGCCTCTGCTTCACACGTAATGGCAAGGGAGGGCTATTGGATGTTCACGAAATTATTATTCTGTGTCTCAGTAATAACAAGATTGAGCGAAATAATGATGATAGTGTTTACTCAAGTCCTAATATGCAATCTTTTGTTCCTTGTGGCAGAATGATATCATATATATCTATCGGCATTGGGAGACCACAGATGATAAGCTGATATATCCTCGGAATCTCCATTTCCAGTTTCATGGGAGGGAGATACACTCCTTGTGCTTTGTGGGTGGATATCCACTGTGTTGTTCAGATGAGTATGGTGGGTTGGTTTCTGGATCTAGTTGGATTGCAACAGGTTGTGAAGATGGAACAGTGAGATTAACCAGGTATGTGATAACGCGGACTATGCCATGTAAGGGCCATAAACTCTATTGCTCATTTCTGGTGTAATAAATTTTCAGGTATGAACAAGGTACAGACAACTGGTTGTCTTCCAAGTATCTTGGGGAACATGTTGGTGGATCGGCTGTACGCTCAATATGCTACGTGTCAAAGATACATAAACTGAAACGAGACTCTATTGGCATGCCTAATGGTGATTGTGGTCGAAAGGGAATCATAGAGGATAGAGAAAATTCTTCTGTTTTAATATCTGTTGGTTCAAAGAGGGTTGTAACTGCATGGAAGCAGATGGTTAGAATTGAGAACAAACAAGTTGATGCCCTGTGCTGTGAGATAGATAATAAGGCTGACAGCTTCACTGCGTCAGCTTCAGCAACTCTATCTTCATTATCCTTCCAGTGGCTCTCCACTGATATGCCAACCAGGCACACTAGTTACGCAAATAGCAAAAACACAAAAAAACTTGCTGAAAAAGCTGCACATCAAATTATGAACCCATCAGATGCTATCTCTACTGGATTGCCTTTTTCAGAATGTCGGAAGATGGAATCAAATATTTGCCTTGAAGATGACCATGAAAATGACTGGAGATACCTGGATGTTACTGCCTTCCTGGTTAAAGATGCTGACTCTAGGTTTGTTTGTTTAAGAATAAGGCCCTTGGCTTTCTCTTATCTCCTCTTAGATTACATCATTCAGTAAATTATCACCACTTAGCCATCAGTTTTCTGTTTGCCTGCAGGATTACTGTGTGTTTTGTTATTGTTGCTTGTTCAGATGCTACAGTTACTCTCAGGGCACTTGTGTTGCCTTTTCGGCTCTGGTATGTACTGGTCAACTTCAAAAGCATTTTAAATAATTGATTTTCCCTTAAATGTATTATTCTAGTGTGCTTGAGATTTGGTCCTTCCGTAGCGCAGACTGAAGGAACGATAGATTATTTTTGTTTAAGTACAAAGTATGCGTAGTCTAATGGCTCAGTATATTACACTGATGATTTGCGAAGTTAGATTGTAGCCACTGAATTGAAACATTAAATATGTATGTAAGAGGTTTTTTTTCCAGTATTAAAGCACAAACCCGCTATCATTCACCAACTTTACTGATAAAAACGTCTAGCATGTTCATACATTGTTTCTATTTTGAGATTCAGCCTGACATTCAAAATTCAGAGTCCGGCTTGATAGAATTCATGATAAACTTGTTCTTTAGTTGGGATTCAAATTAGAATACCAAGTTACGTGGAGAGTTGCTCTGGATCTAATTAACAAACTGGAAGTAAGATAGATAGGGATTGAAAGAGCAGCAGCTGGAAGGATATTGTTAGCTTGCAGCCTTAAATATTGTCGGTAAAAAACTATGAAGACTGTAGTTAGATGTTTCTAGTGTATGTAATCAACTGCCCATGGGTATACTGCACTGAAAGAGATTTATTTGGAAGTGCCTGATGGCAACATAGGAACATTGCTACTATTGTAACTTCTGATCCTTAACCTCGCTTGCCCACATGTGGCAGGTTTGATATTGCTTCATTGGGCCCCTTATCATCACCAGTGCTTGCCTTGAAGCACGTTGTTGTTCCTATGCTGTCGTCATTGAAAGGTTAGTTAAGAACAGACTAGTATTGTTACAAGCTGATCAGAATTTCAGACGTTAACAATTTGAAACTTTGAAAGATGGATAGTTTAGTCCGGCAGACTATTTTAATAGCCAGACTCATTCTTTATTGGTTTTAGTGCTTTAGATGCTCGTATTTATCAGACTGCAATTTTCCACCGTTTTTTTATCTACTATAATGGAACTGTATCTTGAATCAAATTACTTCTGAAGGAAGTTTCAATTGGGACAATTGAAAACTTCGTTTGCTTATTGATGAAGTCATTAAGTGAATTTGGAGCTGGTTATTTAGTTTCAAATTTGTCATATTCTCACAGATAGAGGATTATCAGAGGTCCTGAGCGCACAAGACTTTTAATGTGCTGGTGGAGTTGGATGATTGCAATCATATGCTTCCACTGTTGAATATTTTAATCCATTCTACAAGTCATACTTTTACGAGAAAAATATTCTCTTAATGTAACCCCCGTATTTAGATGGAGGCTATACTAGAATATTTTTTCGTTGCTCGAAGTAATTTGAGTGTTTCTCTAAGTTGGTCTATATTTCCTTATTCTCTTATTTCTGACTCGTACTGTTTCTCTTCCTTAAACTGATTTTCCAGGAAATGTTTACTTGGCAATTACTGGATCTACAGATGGAAGTATTGCCTTTTGGGATCTGAGTGAATGTGTTGAGAACTTTATGCAGCGGATAACAGGCCTGAAAATGGAAAATGACATGGAATTCCAGAAACGACCACGCACTGGTAGAGGAAGCCAAGGAGGACGATGGTGGCGATATGTGGACAATCATTACACGAAGAAGAAACCAGCAGATGGGAGATCATCCGGCGATGACGCTGTGAAGGAAAAAGGTGACACTAATCTAGCCACTGCTGGAAATTTATTATTTGGGAATGAAATGGGGAAACATGTGCTTGGAACATCAGGAACTACTTTCTTTGAAAGAAGTGATGGTCATGCTTCTGTCCAGAAGCATGATCAGGCTTCACTAGATTTGAGAAGGAAAAATGATGATTCATTCCCTGAAGCTAGTACATTAGCAGCTCTATATGTATTACATAATGTGCACCAGTCTGGGGTAAATTGCCTTTATGTCTCCAATATGGAGGGTCTTGGGCACTCAGATTCTAGGTTCTCCTTCTACGTTGTCAATGGCGGTGATGATCAAGCAATTAACTGTCATAGATGTGATTTGGAGATTAACACAATGACAGAAAAGACTATTTTGCCGCAGCCAGCAAACAATTACAATCACAGCTGTCTGGTCCAGAATCAGCGTTTGCAGTTTGTATGTCTTGACAAGATCAGGCTCCACTCATAGCTCTGCAGTCAAAGGTAATTTAATTTGTGTTCTATAAATGTGATATTGACATCTTTGAATTGTAGCCTCCGTATCTGATCCTTTTAGTACATATGTAGATTAACAATTTTTCAGTGCTGGACATGCTAGTGTGATTCTTTTTTCCTTCTCACCTCTGAAGCTATAAAATTATTCCCTCCTGGATAATGTAAGTCCTGAGGATCATCCTCTCTTTCTTATGTTAAGAAGTCTAATGGTTTTCCTCCTGATGAAAGGTGTATCGACGGATGGGATATGGGTCTTTTCTGTTGGCCTTGATCAGCGAGTCCGGTGTTGGAAGCTGAGCCACGACGGACTTACAGAGTGTGCCCGCTTAATCATAAGCGTGCCAGAGCCTGAAGCATTTGATGTCAAAGCTTGTGGACGGTGAGTGAAATATAGTCGTTGTAAATATATGCTTCATTGGTTTATCAAATGCTGGAAATCGGAATATCTGATTGTTGGTATGCAAAACGCAGGCAAAAATATCAGATAGTAGTTGCCGGAAGAGGGATGCAGATGGTTGAGTTCTGTTCCTCCAGTGGAATGGGAGCATAAATTATAGCTTGAGGCCTGATGTTTACTGTCAATTACTTCAGGATAACTGGATAAGGATACTGATATTTACTTGAGATTTAGTGTTAGACTTGGCCAACTTATGTTACTGTAAGATTAGCTCAAATTGTGCCTGTTCTTTGTATTTTACAGTCACAACGTACATGTAATAGGAGTATATTACTTCATGAAGGTCATGCAGTGTATGTAATATTGTTATTGGATTCGAATCCATATTTTTGTTGTGATAACCGACATGTATTCAATTTTTTTTCACGAACTTTGTGTGATACTACTTTTTTTTTTCAGAACAACAGAGAAAATTTGGAAAGATGTGTAAATGCAAGTTTTACAAGAATTTATCCAGATTGTTATCACAAAATCTTTAAAAAAACGTATATTAATGAGAGACCTGAGAGATGGATTGATATTTTTAATTGTATGTATAATGTTTTAAGCAATACAAATAATATTTATGATTGAATGTTTTATGTTATTTTTTTATGTGTGTATATTACTGATGTTCATAGTAATATTTTTAATTTTTTTTATTATAACCGCAATGTTTATCCGTCTCTTTTAATCTCTCCATATGACTGTTTCTTTTAATGTTTTTTGTTATAACTGTAATATTTATTCGTCTCTTTTAATATCTCTATATGACTGTCTCTGAAAAAACTTACTCTAAAATCTCTTTTTATTTGATTAAACGTTCCCTCATGACCCAACACTTATCCCTCTCCCTGGCTCTAAGACAACCCCACACTTCCTATTCCTGTAGTAAAGAAAAAGAACAGATTTTTTGAAAATCCATTATTTTTTATTATTAAATATTTACTTAATATCATATATATTCATTTTCTCTTCTTTTAACCATAACTTGTTTATACTGGAGTATGGATTATCTACATCTTTCCATCCACCCCTAGTATAAAGTATAAGCTATTTTCTTTTACAAATGAATGATCCTTAATATAATAATAATATTAATAATAGTTAGTAGAGTCCATTTGTAACGACCCAAC
>JAYMSR010000877.1:0-11878 GCA_036897825.1 Plantago rigida | reverse complement strand
TGATAATTGAGGGGATTTTGCGTTAATGACGAATAATTGAGGGGTGTTTTATGCTATTTACCCTAAATAAGTAATTACTTTTCATATACTTATTTACGAATTATTTATATTCAACTTAAAGATTAAAAATGTAAATGGTAATCAAATGGAAACCTCGGGTGCGACGAAAGAATAGCCTCTCAATCGGTCGACATAAATTGGTGGAGCAAGTGTGCGAGATCGAACTAGTACTATAAGTTAAAAGTAGTGTAATATGATATGGTAACGTGACATCCATACGACACGTGATTTTATATAAAATGGATTACGATACGACACGACTCTTTTAGCTAACTATAGATGATCGATCGATCGATCAAGTAGGATCATTAATTAATTAATATATTAATATTAATCCAGTCTCTTCTCTACTTTTCTAAAGAAAAGAAGTCAATGATAGAGAATTGAGATCTATATAAATCGGCCGCAACTAATATTTTATTATAAAAAATGTCGACCGATCACAGATGTTCATATTTTGCTTATTCAAGACTTGTCGACTCTTTTAATCCAATCAATTTTCATCAAACCCGCCAATTCACTAATTTATTTATTCATACTGAACCCGCTCCCAATTTGATTTGATTTTGACAGATCACGAATGTATGTTAAGTACCGCTCTATCAATGCCCCGTTTCCAATTTATTTGATTTTGACAAGATTCGGGAACAATGGTAGCTAGTAGCATGACTATTAATAATGTCGCAATATATTGGAGTGTCCATATTCCGTTATTGGATAAACATTACATGTAGTGAGCATTTCCCACTTGAATTCTATTCCATTCATGTTTGTGTCATTTCATCTGATTAGTAGTACTAGTTTGTGTAGATTCCAACATTGCTGCTAGTGCATTCACGGGCACATCTTGCACAGGAATGAATAGTTTTGGTAGAATGATTGGCTCTAAATTTTGAACCCACACTAATCCACATCACTCTCTTAGACATAATTATCGCATGATACATTCAAACTCAACTTTGACTATATATTACTATTATACATACTTTCATATAATGCTATTAAATATTTTTTAATGTAAATCACAACAAATTTGTTGTGAAAGTCAATCTAAAAGTTGTTGCATACCATTAGCGAATACGTGGAGTATATGTCATGTGATGGAGAATACTTACAGCATCCGTTAAACTCCTAGTACAATTTTAGTATTTGGAGTGAAAATATATGTAACGATCCGGTCCATTATAAGCCAGTATGATCATTGATGACTGAGTTAAAACTTAAACATGTATAGTTGGTATTATAAGTAGGAGAGAATTGGGAGGAATGGCACAATGCCCTTATTCAGCATTGCAATTCCTTGGACTGTCGAGTTCTATCTTTGGATAACATCAGCATCGGAGTAAGCATTTCCTACTTGCATGATATACTCCTACTACTATTCCATTCATGTTTGAGCCATATCCAGTTAGCTGCTTAGCTTCCGACATTGCTGCGACTCCCATCACAGACACATCTATCTATAGCATACATGAATACTTCATCGTGTTGGAGAAGTTAGTACATTTTTCATTTTTTGTTGTTCTGTAAAATCTCATTCAATATCATGCATAAAAATTACTAATGATAACAAATGTACAACTTTTGCGACTAAATTACACATTTTTCTAACATTTTCCGTCTCTGTGACGGAGGGAGTAGAACGACTGGCTAGACATGTGCAAGTCATAGCAATGCACAATGCTTCAGCTCCACGCTAATATCTGGACTGGTAGACGGAAGAACGGAAATACTCATCCACTTGCTCCGTATCTGCAACTAGCAATCTCTTTGGCTGATGCACTTTCTACTACCTCATTCAGATGTAAATGGAAGTATATGAAACCAGATATAATACGAAAACCAAGCAGCTGACCTGCTTATGGGGGAGGTGATGAAATTGATGAGTTAGTCCTTAAATCAACTAACAGTAGATGATGATTCCTTTGACTTCTCAGTCACTTCTTCCTTCTCGGATTGGCTTGTCTCACCGATCTCAGTTTCAGTCTCTCCAGTTTGTGTTTGAGATGGAGGTGCTGGGGGCGGTGGGGGTGTCACGGCAGATGATTGAGTATCAGTTGCTATACCGAGAACAACTAATGTGGACCTGGAGAGACAGAGTTCATTGTCAATTACCTCAAACTTAAACGGTTAAACCAGAAGAATTATGTCAACAGTGATACAATGAAATTTTGATGAACCTTGGGAGAGAAGACCGTATGTGTGTTTGGCTTGCATGCTCAACTAGGGGAGCCCTGAGAGCTGATGTTCTATTCAGCGCATTCTCAAGTTGTGCTGGAGGAAGCTGAAAATTATGACAAGTATGCAATAGCAAGGTTATTAAACTGCTGGTAAAAGAAGCGAAAATTGAGAGTTGTGGCTTGGCTAAAAGATGCGCAAACTAGAAAACATTTGAAGCTTGCTTGAGGGCACACCTGAAGTAGCACACCGAAAGATTGTGGCTTGGTTAGAAGCGTACACTTCATGAATCCTACCCACAGTTTCGGATACTTCCATATCTGCATGGTGTATATTAGATTAAAAACGACAAACAGGATAAAGGTGAGTAGTAAACCTCTGGTAAAGAGGATACCTGTTTGCTCACAAGACGAGAAAGAATTTCCATTATGAAATCCACCTGAAAAGGTTTTCAAGCAGATTAACAATAGGATTGTGATTCGCTATCACAAAAACAATGATGAAGCATGCTATATGAAAAATAAATGCAATATATTGACAAATGTACTGTAGCTGGAGCCTGGATAATGTGACTCACCAAACCAGGAAAAGCCCCTATGGCCTGAAGCACTGTACGCATAAAGAGCAAGGGAAGAGGAATCTGTTCAACCTGCAAAACAACCATTTTAGTTTAGTCACAAACGAAGTTAAGAGAAAAGAGAAGATTAAGAGTTGCAACAGTTTATCTTACCAATTGATTCAATACTTTAGCGAGTACTTGCTGAGTAAATACTTGTCGCAGCTCAAAACATACATTGCAGGCATCTGTCACCTGCTTATAGGAAATATTTTCAGGAAACAAGTCATATAGAGTTTAAGTAAATATCAGTGGGAGCAAAACTCTACCTTTTTCAATGGAATTCCAACTTTATCGGGATCGATTCCATGGATGGCAATTAATGCTTCAGTAGGAGTTAAAAGTGCAGTAGAATGATTCAAACCCTGGAAAGTTGCATTTAAAGACTGTCAAATATAAAATGAAATACTAGGAGAAGAACATAACTGCATTGTATCCTAAATCTGCTGCAAGCAGAAATACCATTGAGATTACTTATCAAGATAGAATTGGAGGGAATACCTGAATAACACGAGAAAGAATAACTTGGAACTTGTCCATGGGTGTGTTCACGAGATGTGGAAAAAGTAACAAGACCTGAGAAGGATAAAGCTAGTGAATCAAACAAAGGGAACTCCATTAAGAAACATACAGGGGGAACATTCCCATGAATAAAGATAAATACTAAATTGGCATTATGATGCAACAAGTGATAAATCTCAAAGTTTTATTACCTCCTCTTTCGCTAAGAATGGTAATACTGGAATGAGAATGTCAACATCCTGTAGAGAAAGAAACAAGCAAGAGTCTTAAGTCCCGGATGACTCCTATAATTTCACTAATTAGTCTGTCTGGGTAACACAAATGACCAACAAATCACTACAGGCCTTGTTACTCTTTCACTGTTACTTTAAGTAACGAGCAGATAGTACTAACATTACTTCAGAGAAGGTATACTTGACAAGGTAAAAATAAGTGTCAAGCGCAGGGAATGATCATACTTGCCTTTAGTTTTGTATTGTACAAACCCTTTACAGTAGATACCAGATCTGGAGAAGGAACTATTCCATCAGTGAGAGTATTCACTACCTGCATTGGTATCCAACAATCTGAATGAACACAGATACATTCAAACAGACAGACTTTTATAATATTAAATTGCGTGGGAACCTGAGTTAGAAGCCCTTGGCTTCCAGTTGGTGGGTCAGATAAAATATCAAGGAGGTCTCGGGAGGAACCAATTGTTCGAACAAGCATGGGGATTTGACTATTAATTGCCTGCAAAATCATAAAGGCATTTGGCATAACATGAAAATTTGTTAACAATTCAAACGACTCTTCACCGTTATAGAGTTTGGCGATTGCATCACACCTGCTTTGCTGCTTTTGATGCGCCTTGATAAACATCAAATATTTGGTGTAAAAGGGAGTGTTTCTGCCAGAAGAACATCGCAAAGGCTTAGTTTTCAAAGGCATTTCAAGGTGATGATAAAAAGCATCAATCCTTCAAGCCAGCAAAACAGTCTCAATATTACCTTTGTACACAGTGCAAAATACAGGGACATGCAGCGTTGCACCTCAACTAGTGTAGAAGGTGAGATGCTTTCAGATACTGGCAACTGATGAGATTCAGAGGATATGTCTTTACTTGTCATACTCGGTGATGGGTTCTCACGTGATGGATTTTTTTCCTAAGTACAGAAGAGAAAGAATTTCAAACAGCTTATATCAAGAGATTTATGAGGAAGAATGCCAAGGTATAAAATGCAAATGCTCCTCAAAAAACATAGGAATCATATGAACCTAGAATAATCATCCGACGCCAGGTTCAATACGTAGCATTTAGGGAGCAAACTTCTGAAGTAGTATCAGATAGATATGAGATTCATTTTAAAATACCTTCAGTATCTCGGCACGCGTTCCATCAGCTTGCGTAGTTAATTGTACTTCATCATCACGTACAACTGAGACCAACATTTCCTTCGCAAAATCTTCTATTTTTCCAGATATGGATGACAAGGGATAGAGCTTATTTGCCACCTAATTGTTAAACATAAACACAAAAACAATTGAATATAAATGATATTATCTGAGCGGAGAATATGGAGTGTTCAACAGTCTAGTTCTGTGATGAAATACCAGACGTATAGCCTTCATTCTAATTTCTTCCAAGTGATGGACTGCACACTTAAGGAATCAAATACATAAAGTCAGATCTTAGAATATGGAAACAAAAATATTATATGCATTAAGAGAAACAGAATGACAGATACTCATAAGGTGTCAAAGATGGAACCTTCAAACAAATTTTAAGGCAAGCATCTCGGATTGGAGGTCTTGACAAGATTAGATTCCAAGCAGTACTGAGGCCCTGGGTAACTCTATCTCCACCATGCAGCTCTTTATCATCATTTTCACTGGTGCCTGGAGAACATAATCGCTCCAACATGTCGAGTACAGACTTGGGGAGATAAGGGACGTCAGCAAGCAATCTACCCAATGATTTGTCAGAAGCTGGAAAAGAATCCCTAAGTGTTTCTGCCTGCAAAAAGAATCATGAGGATAAGATCTGTTGTAACACTATTCTTCAAGCCTAGAGTTAAAAATTGGAGACTGGAAGGAAGAACCCATACCACTTGAAGAAGGAAAGTCTCATACACAGATGTAGCGGTTGTTGAGGAGAAAAAGTCACGGTCTTCTTCTGCCTCACCATATAACCTGTATAGTACGCGCAATGTTAACTCGTGCCCCTGAAGAAATAACAAGCAGGAAATGTTAAGAACGTGATGAATTAAGCATTATGCCATGGAAAGAAGAATTTAACAATAGAAGTCAGTCGATACGACATAACATAAGAGAAAACAAATGGCTGAAACTGTGAAGGACAGTCAGAGTTCAGACAAAAAAGAGCAACGATTATTATTATTATTATTATTATTATTATTATTATTATTTACTTTTTTTTAATTTTATTTTTGGTGTGGGGTACATGAAAATAACATCATAGTTTGTAATCTATGATGACCAGAATAGCAAGAGGTAGACAAATCCAGAAAGTCCAATTTCCCAGATCTGCAACCCTAATTAGATTTCTAATAGGATCAGCTGTTCACGGACCAACTTAAAAAGGAGGTTAACATTTACATAGATGAATAACCATGACGTGAGAAAGAATACTCTGACCATATACAGCTACCATAAGATACTTATGTGGGACGTTTAATATGACCCACCAAGTTGTCTCCCCATTATATCTACATTTTGTAATACTATAGCTGATCATTCAGAAATAAACGAAGAGGAGAGTAATCACCATAAAATACAGCCTACACTTGGACACAGTTACACCCAGAAGGAATAGATCTTAAACACTTTGTTTACCTCATTACTTGCATAGTCTGACAATATATGTGTCTTGAGTAACTTCCATGGGTCTAGATCTGAGGGAAACTGCAGAGACATGAAAACAACAACTTAATAAACATTACTGTAAGAAAATATTGGGTCACATACGTCAGGCTGTTTACCTCCATTCCTGAATGTGCGAGAATAGAGAAGCGGACTTGAGACCCTCCAGCAACTGCAACTTGCTTATATGCATCAACTATGCGACCAAAAGCCAGTTCTTGTAACTTATCCTTTTGTGCATCAGCTAGGTGGATGATTGGGGCAGATATCTTGGGAAGAACCAATTGTGTGTGTGAAGTTGCTGTTGAGGAGGTGATGCTGGCTGCATCAGTCATTGCTGCTTTAGGACTAAGCTCTTCAGATCTGTCAATGGACATTAGATGAGCTATGTCAACAGCAGTCCCACCAGAATCGGTGGATTTTTCTTGATTGGAATCATCCAAATCGGCCGAAGTCTTCAAAAGAAGAGGCAAATTATCACGGAGTCCATCCTGAGCCGAAAATGAAACACCAGGAATTTCATTTTCTGTGACTCCATTATCATTATTTACTTCAGATGTATAGCTAATCTCCATTGCAAAAGGAATATTTTCTGCAGGAGCATGTTCACTCATTGACAATATTGTTGGTTGACTGCCATGAGTCGTTGAACCATCATATGCAATTTTATTATCATCCATAGTCACTTGAAGTTCCTCCTCATGAGCCTGCTGCAATAGCAATCAAATCCGAACAAGGCTTTCAAAGCTCAACCCGTAGCAGAGAAAAATCTAGGAAAGTAAAGGAAAAAAACAGTTTCTCGAGGAAAATGCACGGAACTAAAAAGTAAATGCACAAGGGAGTGATACATATTGTTAAATAAAGGACATGAACAGAAAATAGATCCAATAGCAATGACAAACATGTTATCTCAATAGAATGAAGAGGCATTTTATCACACCACGTAAACATGAAGTTGTAGCAAAATTTTGAAGTCTAAAATTGTGGGAACAAACTTTGAGCACGAGGTCTCAAGGCACAAGGTCTTAAGGAAGCTTTATGTGATCTAGAGTGGACCACATATCAAGAATAAACAGAAACAAAGCAAGAGCAAGGGGTTACATCATCAAGAAAACAAGACAGACCTCAAGTTCGTTGGTGACAAGACGAGACTCTTTCACTTCAGTTTCTTTTCCTGCAGAAGTTTTTGAGACAGAGAGCATGCCTGTCAGTAACCGAGTCAAATGTCTCAGATGGGTAACACTTTCCGGCATGCCAGGATGAGCACCCATGTTTCCAAACCGTTCTTCCCCTCCGGACCAAGGGCAATCTACAGGAAGATTTCGCAAGTTGGCCATAACTACTTCAGCTAATAAATCAACTGATATGCTAGCGATGAGAATCTCCAAAGACGCAGCTGCCTTTTCACCCTGAGCAGCCAATGCACCAAACATTGCAACAAGTTGCTGAACAGGCCCACTTACTTCATCAGGTTCAGATGGTGTTGGCTCGCTTAAAGTGCGCCTTTCAAGTTTCCCACTCATATCATTCCCTGATCCCTCTGAATTGTCAGGTGTTGATCTTGCACGTTTTGCAGATGCTTCATTCTCAGTCAACTCTGGCATATCCAAAACCCCAGATCTTTTCCTCCCAGCACTACCACCAAGGGACTCGGAAATAGGGGATTTTTCCTCCTGTGAGATGCTTGGGGAATCATTTGCACATTCTCGGATGAGATCTTATCATTTGATATGATGGAATTTACAAAAAAATTACCTCATGGACACGAGCCATGTGAGGATCATCTCTCGAGACAGTCCTTACATCATCATCTGCTGAACTTTTCACTTGTGTAAGCCTTCCAACTTTGATATCTGTAATTGCACTGACCAGACGATCCTGCCACTGCAAATTTAAGAATTCCAGAAAATTTGCAAGTTCAGACTAACTCTAAAAAGTCTCAAATATCGTAATGTCAAAAAAATAATGGCTGGACGAATGCTTAAAATTCCAAAAATTAAACATAAATTCTCTGGCTATAAATTAATCCAGAACTGACACGGAAGATGACAGTATACCGGTGCTGCACCAGGGTGTGAACAATTTAAACAAGCTTCAAAAGCATTCTTCAGAGCTAGGCGCACTCCCCCGAGATGCATGCCACTACCAAAAGAGCTAGAAGGATCCAGCCCAAGTAGCACTGGCAATATACGACCATAAAAGGCAGGCCTCTTCCTTGCAACTGTCGAAAGACTGAGAGAATAGAAGTGAAGAACAATTAGAAGAATGAGAAACAGGATTCAAGTGCACGATAGAGAGATAATGTACCTTTTAATCAGCACCATAATCATCAAATTACTGTGGGCTTTCAGGGAGGGGGGTCTCAGCTGATCAAGCAGTAGACCTAAACTCCGGCTTGCTTCATTTGACATATCTCCAACATTAAGTATTGGATGTCCACCACGAAGCCATGAAACATTGAAATCCACGAAGTTCCCTGCATGAAAATTAAGGAAATAGTATGAATTAAACAAAAGTCCGGAGTGCAAAAGAGATAGAGTTTCTTTATTCATCATCTAAATAGTTAGACAATTTCTCTTCCAAAGATTCAAAAGACTAAGAAACAGAAGCAGATTTACCGTCAGAAATTTGATCAGGGGGTGGCTCCAAAGAAGCATTTGGATCAGGTGTATAAAGCAATATAATTGATTCTACAAACTTCAATGCAGCCAATCTTCGTCCATCACTTCCCACCTTTAAATAGCTAAGACGTGAGACAATACTCAGAAGAATAAGAATCAGGATAAACGTATAGGCTCAGATTCACCTTAAAGGCCATAGAATATATCTCGTCCCTTAACTTTTGGACACATGCCCATGATGATCTGAGTGATTCATTGAACTCACTTGAATATAAGCCCTGGGTGATTGGAGAAAAAGAAGATGCAGCATCATATAGTGGTTAAGAAACTTCCCATTGTGAATACCTTAATTGCTAATTGGAAAAGAAAAGAAGGTACTGCCTGCCATTTAATTGGAGCAGAGCAGGCTTCATATATTTCACCACTGTGTACCGTTCGATGGCTAACTCTTAAGAATTACTACTTCAAAATTACCATGAAATTAAATCCTTCAGACCATCAAACAGAACAAGTGGAAGGAGAAAGGGGACAAAATCCAGAAAGTTGCACACTCTGTAGTCTGTTCTCAGGAGGAGGATTGCAACAACTACTTTTGGTTGAAGACAAAGCAATAATGGTGCACAAGAATTTGACAAGTAACAAAGTGGTCCATTAAGCGAGCGAAGGAAAAGCACTCTAGTGAGATAAACCACAATTACAGAGCAATCACGAAGAAATATCCATAAAACACCAGGCATCCTAATTCCTAATCTTTAGGGATGGCATTAGAGTATAGGACTCACTTTACAAAAACGAATCAATATACAAAAAGGAACATTGGAACTATCATATCCAACTAATATGATTCTTCTCGAGCTGGGGGTGGGGGTGGGGGGTGAATAGTCTAGTAATATGAGTAAGGTACAGATACTGGGCAAACCTGAATGGCAACTTTGACCAAAGTAGAGCGGAACATCTTAATAGAAGACGTGATTGATTGGCGAGCAACCGCCGGTGTATCATCAACAAGAACATCTATCACTGCTGGGACCATTTTAGGTAATAACTCTAAGTGCTTCAGACCAATTTGACCAACCATCCTACATTCAAAACCATAATTAAGGTCTTACTACACCAAACAACACTATTCGCCGTCGACTCAGTAACATATGAAATGCACAAATGGTCATCGACTGGGTTACTTAAGTACAATTGGAAAGTCTGAGTTAGCCGAAAAAGTCAATTCCCTATGATCAATCCAACACCAATAGAGTTTAATTCACTGCAATTCAGCTCAAACACCTATTAATTACTATCCACATAAACAAACACACCGGTGAAATGTACAAATGAACAGATGTCACTGACTTAATTACTTTAAACAACTTGCTAAGATGGCAGAATCCTCTAAGATCAATTCGGAAGGGAAAAAAACAAACTCAAACATGTTCCTTCTCATCAATTGCCTGAAACGATTGTAAATTAATCTCAACTGTAACTAAATTCGTATTGCAAACACACACCATCATCAACTAAATTACTTAACTGCTACCGAGAAATCAGCTGAAACAAAACCATGACTCGCATACACGAAATTCCCTAAGATCAATCCAGAATAGAGACCAATCCACAACCCATTCATCTTCAACATGTGTATCCTCATTAATTCAAGCCAATGCACATAGCAAAAACAGGTGAGAGAATCGTATTGAGTAACATATCTGTGAACGGGGCTAGCATATCAAATACAACATGTGAAATGTTAGCAAACAACAAGCAGGCAGCTAGCTAAGTATATAAAATTCCAAAGATCAATACCATCGGATGATCCAGACCGCTTAGTCCGCTTTCCCTCTCAAACTGGAGCTGCATATCCACCAATAGCTGCATCCTCTGCACCTCTAAGTCCTTAGCAAACTGCATCCTCTGCTTCTCCAGATCCAGCAATCTTCCGTTCGAACTTCCAATAAAATCCAGTATTCCTTTCGAGAGATCCAGCTTCTGATCCAAATCGGGAGACGAAACATTCAGCAAATCGAGCTAGAACTGGTCGATTAGTACGTGGAGACGAACCTCGTCGTTGTCGTAGTGAGCGTTGGCTAGCGATTTGAGGCATCTAGAGAGCGCAAAGAGGCGGTTGAAGGCGAAAAGGATGCTAGGAGATTGAGATTGGGAATTGGTGGTAACAGTGGGTTGGGGATCGGTAGGTTCCGGTAAGGCTTCGATCTGAGTGTTGATCTGCTCGTCCATGGCGGCGGAGGAGAGTGGCGTATGGCGGCGGAGATGAGTGATACTGTTGATAGGGTTAAGGAGATGCGGTGGAGATGGAGAGGAGTTTATGGTAAAATTGCACTGAGGAAAAAAAAAGGAATAAGAGAAAATTTATTTATTAGGATTCGCAGAAATAAAAGAAAATGAAAATTCCTCATTTATATTGTGGCTGTCCTGTAATTATCATTTTCCTTCTCTTTAGGAAATTAAAATAAAATAAAATATTTTCCCCTCCTCCTTTTTTAATTTTTGGTAATCATTATTCTTCCCTCATTTCTTTACTTTTTGAGAATTGTTTATATCTCTTTAAGGAAGCTTTGTTTTTGGAGCAAATATATCATCCCAATAAGAAATTGAGTGCATTTACAAAACAAAATGGGTTCACATATTACTTAACATTATACATGACATATAGGGTAACCATACACCATGACGTCATATCGGCTCTATCCTGATAAATCGGTCCGACCCGATTGAACCTTTTTTTAAGGGTGACCGATTCAACCTTCAGTTTCGACTTTTAAAACAGGTTATAAGTGCTCTCGAGCTCTAGTCTCGCAGTTGGTGTGGGATTTTATTTAGAGACGTTTTGCATGATTCAAATGTCTCTAGTTCACGTGGTTATAGTGTCACTGTATGCATCTCTTGTTCAGTAAATTCACATTGTTAAGTTCAAATAATGAGAAATATGCAACAGAGACAGTAAACAATAATCGAATAAACAATGAACCAAAATCAGAAAGCCAGAGACACAAGATTTAACGTG
>JAYMSR010000876.1:0-11897 GCA_036897825.1 Plantago rigida | reverse complement strand
TACATACATCAAGGAACAGGGGCATTGCTTTTGCGCTCTCAGTAGACAACTGTTGATTAGAAAGGTTGATTTACTCAAGAAAAGTGATATGGCAGTCAGATCTGATAACAAGGGAGATTTCTGGTACAAGGTGCTGCAGATCACAGCTGGACTAGCCTTCTGTACTTTCTAATGTGGTGAATGAACATACAAATGCCTTCGTGATCTGACCTCAGAAGCATATTGCTGACCTGAACACTTTTGTCCCCCAAAATTCAGATGCAGGGCCTTGTTGGACGAAGACAGTATGCGCCAAGCAAGGTTTAAAGACGGCCAGAGAATTAGAAAGGAACTTCAGAAGAAACCCGTAATGTGAAAGAAAAGGGTTGAATGCGAAAAGGGGGCTGGAGTAACAACAGGCTAGCAATTCATTTTTGTCTTCGTTTCATCACATACAATCATATGTAATTTTGCTTATGTAATCGATTCACACATACAAGAGACTTTTGGAGCATCACGTTTCCTTTTCAAATCCATTTTGTTTGCTTCCTGTGTTTCGTTATTGGATCCTTTATCGATTGAATGGAACTATTGGACCATATGTTTTGTTCCTGTAGCTTTCTAACATTTGTTTCTAATCGAATACTTGTTAAGCTTAGGTTTAGATGATTTACGGACTTTTGTATCAACAGCTGCTTGTTGAGTGAACTATTGCTTATTATCGTTATTATTTTCGCAGTTGATTTGGATTGAAGGAGTTTAAAGGGAACGAAAGGGATTTTGACTAATGAGTTCTTCTGGCAATGAGCCCTTCTCTCAGCTACCGGTATGCTTAAGCTGAGACCTGTTGAATCAGTGTGTTTGAAAGCTTTTGTAATAATTTTGTGTGTGAATAAGATATGTATAAGCTCCGCAGTTACTTGCTCGTCGGAAATTCGTGATAGTAATAGCTTGGGTGGATTTATTACTGGTTTATGCTTTGTTTTATGTTGTCATATGGAAGATAGGCATTGATAGCTCATGGTTTGATGTTACGAGTAAATGGAGTTTAGCTGGAAAGGGCAACTTAGTGTTATAAGTAATAATATTCTTATAAAGAGGGCAAGATACATGATTGTGTTAAGCGCATTGTTGGGAAATGGCGAGTGACTGATATTAGAGATTAGATTCTGGTCAGATGCCAGAGTAAATGGATAATGGTATGCGAGAAAAGTGGAACTTATATATAGACGTAACCTGCCATATCTAGATGTATTATCCTTACAAAGGCAATACACTAATTGCCTTCATTCGATTCCCGGTGCATAATGTTGTTAGTGGCTGGGCTTGAGATATTGTTATTTATGGAATTAGATCATTTGGCTCATGTGCAACCTGAGTTTGAATCTTCATAGGATTCGTCTGACTCATGAGTCTTTTAGATTATTAGTGCTAGTAGCGTAATCAACAATATTCCCTCTAGCTTGCCAGTTACATGCTACTTTTTTGTTAGAGCTAGGTGGTAGCCTGTGGGTTAGCTTTTGAAGTAAGGTCAGTCAACCAGACAATCAATAAAGTGTTGCTAAATTTCTGCTTAAAGGACTACGATATTCAACTGCCCTAATCTCGTTATTGGGAGATTATATTAGTTTGGGAATGGATTAATTCAACCAGACAAGGCAATAAAGTGTTGATAAGATTCTGCTTAAAGGACTATGATATCAACTGCCGTAATCTCATTATTGGGAGATAATATTAGTTTGGGAATGGATTAATGGATTCGAGAGATAGGATTATGGTTTCAGAATCTGGGCAGTGATGGGCTAGTAAACACTTGGATCTTCAGAATGATCTTTGATCTATATAAGTCTACTGTATCATGATGTATTCACCTTTTTATAAGGGAAAAATATAATTTCCTTCAACTCAATACAAGTGAGAAAGTACTGGAGAATTTTTTTTACCTGTTTTTTATAATTGCCAGGATGTATTGCTGGAGTTCCGTGCAGGGAAAATGCAACTGGATGGAAAACGTGTAATCCCAGATTCACGTAAAGGACTTGTTCGGATAGGAAGGGTATGAGTAGTATATGAGGTTTTGTTAAACAAAATGCTATGTGCATTCATAATATTATATGCTCTTTAGATGACCTCCTTTGCATGACTTTCACAGGGAGAAGAAGGGCTTATCCACATTCAGTGGCTTGATCGATCTCAAAATGCTGTCGAAGAGGTATCCTGGTCTACTTATTCATTAGGCTAAAGAACTTTATTTTATGTATAATTGCTCTCACAGACCTTGTAATCTTCTTGTTGCTCGAACTATTCCTTAATGTCAACACAGGACCAAATTGTGTTTCCGGAGGAGGCTGTCTTTGAAAAGGTACTCTTGCCTTTTGTATATGTAGTTTGACCTGAAAGAGCTCCACTCTTAGTTTTATTAAGTCCTGCATTGGTTTGTTATTTATTTATGTTTTTTTTAAATTTATGTTGTCCAGGTTAATCAATCTGCTGGAAGGGTGTACATCCTGAAGTTTCATACGGATGATAGGAAGTTTTTCTACTGGATGCAGGTTGGGTCATAGTTGAGCTGACCTTTTCTTTTGATTAACCATATGTAAACTATATCTGAATTTGATATTCGATTTTCACATTTGTTGTAGGAGCCCAATACTGAGGGTGATATACTATTATGCAACTCTGTAAATTTCTACCTTAATCTAGGTATGGATCGTGAACAGTTTAGATTATTGTATACGCTGTGAAAATTTTGTTTAATTCTTGTTATACTTTATTTAGAGCTACCTGGAGAGGAGGAATCCGATGCTTCAGTCCCTCTTCCGGGTGCAGAAGATATGGTTGAGGATGATATCTCATCTAGGTAAATTTTTCTAAAGAGAAGCTAGATTAGTTTTCTAAGAGTAATACTTATTATGTTCCAAGCATTAAAAAAATTCTACTTTAGTGAAGATGAAAAGTTATCGGACAAGTGATAATCTGCCAAACATTTAAAATACTTCTTCAGCAGGATTTTGTTTCTGTGAAATGAAAATTTTCTCATGCTATGAAGACAGAAAGTGCTTTAAGTGAATTCTATGAAGAGTGTTATAATTGCTGCAATATTGTACTTTGGCAGGGCTGGTAATTTGGTTGGACCAAGCATGGGTGCAGAAGCTACCAGTGATGTAACCTCTGCAGGACCCATAAAACTGTTCGATCTGCAAAGAATACTGAGTAACATAGGATCTTCGGGTACTTATAAGTTTTGTAGACAAAAATAAAGTTTCCAGACTGTTTCGTACTTATGTATCTTGGTTTCAGGTGCAGCTGAAGCAGCAGCAGACCCAGAAGCAGGTTATATAATTCTCTTATTTACTGCATCATGGTGTGCGATTTAAATTATATGGCATGTACCTGAAGTTGGTGATTGATATTGTTCTTTTATGAATTTTGTTGACATCATTCTTTTGTGAACTTTTGCTTTTTCCAACTTCAGATTCTTATACTTGACTTCATTTAACTTTTGTCAACGATAATATGTATTTTCCAATTAAACAAAGTCAAGTATTCAACAACAGTTTTTAGGTTTTTGAGTAGCTTTGTCCTATATGTTCTTATCACCATTTCAATTAATGTAAATCTGAATTAGATAACACTCCTGGCCTCTAGGTTTGGGATTAGGTGATATCTTGAGGCCCGAGTTCATAAGGCCACTTATTCAGGAACTGCCTGTTGGCGAGCAACTGGCTTCTTACTTGCCTGAGGTAAAAGATCCAACACGTCTAAGTAGTCAAGGCTATTTTATTATTTGTATATTCTCCATTTACTTGATGTTTTCGGTTGATGTAGGGCCCTTGGACTCCAGAGGATTTAGTAGAATTGTTGCAGAGTCCTCCATTTCGCCAACAATTAGATTCATTTACTTATGTGAGATTCACATTCTGTGTTCATTACTTTCCTTCAGTCAGTCAGTTTCATAGATTGGAATTTTTTGCTACGCTTGTTACTTTATGATTCCATGTTGGCACAATATGGATGCCGCATGCTGACTTGGCATCTTTGGAATGTGAGTAACACTACTTTCATCTGTTTGTTTTCAGGTGTTGCGCACTGGACAAGTGGACCTGGCACAATTTGGAATAGACCCAAGCAAATGTAAGCAGTGAGAGAGAGCTCCTCCTGTGTGATGTATTCATATACATTTGTTTGTCATAGTAACTTATTTCATTTATGAACCAGAGTTTGAGAATTCCTTAAATCTTGTTATTTTGCCTCATTGCAGACAATTTCACTGTTCCCTCATTTCTTGAGGCACTTGAAGACTCGGTTAAAACATCTGAATCTGGAGAGTCAAGCCAAGGGAGCAAGGATTTGAAATCTCCGACTTTTCAACATAATGATGCAATGGATGAAGGTCAATAGTGCCTAAGTGTAATCTTTCTGTCCAGAGATGTCTGTTTTCATGCACTCTATGGTTCGTCCGAGATACTGAGTATTTGTTGAACCTGATATAACTGGCAGTGCATGTAAAATGCTAGAGAAACATCTACAGAACGGTTTCCTTTCGCTTTAATTATTTCTTCCATGCAAAGTGTTTCATGTGATTTGGAACTGGGAATCGTGATTACCCAGCTAGCACTGCATGTGAATCAGTGGATTTTTAAGTCTCTCTTCTTTACTATGCCCGTAGGTACCAAGCTGAAGCGGGTGGTGTGTTAGTTGAGAAATTCAGAAAATAACATGTGATATTTTGATACTTGACGCGTTTGGGTACATGTACAAAATTTATTGTTTCTATGTGCTTGCTATAGCAAAATGGCTGTGATTGATTATTTAAGTAATGTTGCGGCAGTTTTGATGATTGAAATCTCAGAGTTAACTATACTCTTAGCGAAAACATCCTTGCCCTGTTGCACAACACTTGCCAAAAACGGGGGACTCAAAGGGGGCATAGGGGGTGTTTGTCTCTCCGGAAATTTGAAAATAAAATTTTTTACAGTATATTTTCAATAATTTAAGAGTTGGCCCTTGAAATAATCCAGTATTTGTAGTTTTGTCCTCAGAACTTCAAATTTTGGGTTCGTCCTCATGGAACTTGAGTGTGTTGTATTTTGCATCATATAATGCACATGATACAATGATTAAAGTGTCACTACTACATGTTACATGTTGTAGGGTGAGAAACCTATTTCGGACATCATTGTCAAGCTAAACTGTGAATTATGTTACAACACTAAGGACGAGGCACCCTTTAGGTCAAACAGTTCACAAGTCTCTCAATGATGATAGGATACCTCTTTGTAGGAGCTCGAAAGTGACCTATATCAACAAACCCTTCCGACACCTATATCAACAAACTCATATTACTTCTAAGGTGCTGTAAGGTGAAAGACATGGCTCAAATTTCATGTATCTCGGTGGAAGGTGGAAGAGAACACAACATTCCGGGAAAAGCACGACAGTTCTGAGTTGTCCGACAATGCGCAAGCTTGCTTGTGTAAGGATAGATTCTGATTGGTTTGAACATAACATAGCTTATCTAGGATGCGAATGGAAGATTCTAAATCATCCTCACATGGCAACCAGCATAATGTTAAGCATTCAACATAATGACAAGGAATCAAAGTTTATAGTAGGAAAATTGTAACAGTAGCTGTTCTGCAACCTACAACACCCTACACTACACACCTTTCAGTTCCCTGCAGAAAGTACAAGTGTACAAAACACCAAAGCTAGGAGCATCCATTTCCTGCAGAAAGTGAAATAGATATTACACCAAAAATAGAATCTTGTTGAACTATAAAGATAAAACCAAAATTCCGTATGAGTTGTTCACCATTCTTGTTCGCTAAAACCTTATCTTAAATACACCCTGATATTTGCCTACTCCTCGGAAGGTTGGTACCAAGATTGTTATCAACCAGTCAATACACTTTGCAAGCCATAAACTTGAAATGACACAGGGTCGGGTTCACTTTCTCATACTACTAGTAGCCAATTTTTACTTTGGCATTGGCATTTTACAAAAATGAGCACATACATTTCCCACGTTTCATAGGACAGGCAGAAAAACCAAATTTGTGAACATATAAGTTGATCCTCAAGGAAAGTTCAGAGCACGATAAAATTTATAATTTAGCACCATTCATTTACGAATCATATGCAAACGACCACATTGAACACTGGCTGCACAACAGCATTTATGTCCTGAACTAATGCAAATGAAATGCATTTCGACTTACATGAAAAGATACCTAACCCCAGTTCTGGCGAAGTGATTTCCCAAGATCAACAAAGAATCTTCTTTCTGATGTACTGAAAACATCCAGTTTAGCAGCTTCCTGAATTGCAACCAAGTAGTCGCGCTTTGCCTGTGTCGGGAGGACTATATAATCTGGTCCGTGGATGTTACTTAGGTCCAGAAGCTGGAGTATAAGTAAAAATAGTAAATAAAATGCAGCAATCACCAGAAAATGAAAATGAAATCGTCCATACAATCAATCAACATATTCAACAAGGTACATGCTTCTAATGGTAGTGATGGAATCTATGTTATTCAGCATTGTATGTTTATTTGTGTCAAGAATAACAGTACTAGTATAGAATTATACGAGTTGTGTATGTCGAAAAACTTCAAATTATTATTTGCATTGCCTTATGCCTGGACATGATTTTGTATCTTACTGCAGCTAATTTCGATGACAAATATGCAGTAATTGGAAGTATATACTCTTTAGAATTACATGCAACTAGCAAATACAGTAAACAAGATGATTATAGTAACAACTATATAGGAAGTTCTCCATGCTGTGACAAAAAATAATTTAGCACTAAATAACTTGCCTGCTGTAACCATGGAATTATGGAGTTCATGAATCTTTGCTCCAATAAGTACGAAGCCAATGTGCTTAGTAGGTCACTTGCGGTCCTTTCTGATAAATTTTCTAGAACAGGGCCTGTTCTACCCAGAAGCTCAAACAAAAGAAGTTCATTCCTTGAACACAAAGCTTCTTTGTATGCTGATTCCAGGTCTCCATCTGATAAACGATCTTTCATAACTGTCCAAGGGCTATTCTTAGCCACAAATTTATTTACCCTTCCCTTAGTTGATACCAGATCAGATAAATTTTCACTTTTTCTAATTTGATTTCCGTGAAGCTCAGGACAAAAGCCTGCAGGACTTTGGTTGCCAAAAGAACCTTTGTTTACCTTAAGAATTGTATCAGGCCACATATCTGAATTTTTTCTCCCAAAACTGCTTGACCTGCTTCCAGTAAATGTGTTTTCGTCCCAAACACCAGCAGTTTTAGTCGGCAATAATGGAGGTTGCCTGCTGCTATGCACAGACGTCCTTGGAGTGCATGTAGAGAGTCTAGGGGAAGCCGTGCTAGGGCTTCTCTTTACAAGTTTGGTTGCCAAGACATCTGAATATCTTCCAACATGAGCAATTTCTTGTCCCAACTTATCAACCACCTGTTCAAGGTTTGACACCTTTGATTGTACTGTTGACATGCTATCCATTATGGTGGTTGTAAATGCCTGAAACATAAAATATAACCATTTTCAGTATCAAATCCTATATACTATTTCATTGATAGAATAACAAGAGAAATACTAGTCATGCAAAAGTCATAGTCCATCAAAGCTAAACAATTCATGTCCATATTCAAGCATGTTGTGCACTTGCATTAAGACAATAAAGTAATTTGAAGTTTGTAGAAGCTGCCTGCAAATCAAGACTCCATATACAATCTGCTCATGAATTGTCAAGGCATCGATGGAAATAATATACTATCAGCGAATGAAATGATCACGATTAAGAAATCTAAAGCAATTACCTTTAGCATGTCCATCAAGTTAGACTGCTTGTTTTCAATATCCAAGAGATGCTTTTTTATTGAAAACATGTCTTTCTCTGTTTGTGAATATCCTCCACGCATACTGCACGGAGTTGATTCTGTCACCGTGGAATCTAAACTCAAACGATCAGCTCTTTTGGACAAGGACCTTTGTTCTTCAATGCTAACTTCGTCAGTCGCAAACCGTTGACTAGTTCCAGTTGACTTCACTAGACTAGCATCATCAAAAGCATCAGAATGAGCAGTGACACTAGCGACGCTAGGTTTGATGCTTTCAGTGAAAATATTAGAGACAGAAGAACACTCCTGCTTCTCATCCATTTCTACATAATCATATTCAATTTTTTTATTATTTCTAAGGCCGGCTTCAAGTTTTCCACACCTCTTGGTGACAGAACCACCGTCAGACTCATCATTCTGATCGACGGAAACACTACAGCTATTTGGAACTGCAATTTCTATTTGCCAGTCATTTGCCCCCGATTGCTGAGATTTCTCCATGTAAGTTTTAGCAGGTCTTCTAGATGAGAAAGGAACTCTTTTGTTAGCCATTTCATTACCAGATTTTACCATTGTAATATCCTTCACTGTTGAGTCACAGCTTGTAACATCACTATAGTCTCTGCAAAAGGTTTCTGCAAGAAATAAGATAATCTTCAGAAATAAAACCACATTGATCTCCAAATCGGCCGATACTGCCAAGTTGCAGCAATCCTGCAGCTTGAAGAGTTTCAAATGAAATTTTTATCATGCAAATTTAGAATGTATAATCAGGAAATATTAGAACAAACTCCCAAGTATGGGTACATTTATCAGTAATTAATTAAGCCCATCAAAAGGATAGGCACCGCGTAATATTAGAGAAAAACTGGAGGTTTACCAGCAAAAGACAGCAACCAGTCACAAATGGATTAATATATGGAAAAGGCATCAAGTCACTGCATCTGTAGCCATAAAATAATATATTTACATTACCTTTGATTGAGGATCCAGTTTCAGAAGGTTCAGGTGTATTGGGGCCAGGAAGTTTTTTCCAAAGCTGCAAGGCCTGCAAAGCTACATCTCTAACTGGCTTTACCTATTCAATGTCAAAGGCATGTTAAAAATCCAATTTAAGCATTTAGAAATGAAACTCTACTATAGTGTATATGTTGAATGGTCTGGCTAACCTTGTCAAAACGACATGATTCAAGAGAGCGGATACAAGAGGTTCGAAATGAGCCCAAGCATGCTGCACCACATGAAGCAATTTCACCTAATGCCAAGCATGCGGCTTTACGAGTTGCCCAGTCAGTATTCTTAAGGGTGTCCTGGATGCTTGTCAATGCTGCACTTAAAGAACAATGTGTTGGAGCACCACCGGCCTGAAAATTACCAGAAACCAACTTTGATTACATTGAACTGCAGTATTTTATGCTGACACTATATTTAAAAAAAATATCAGGAGTCCATCCTTACAAAGTCTACTCTTTGAGCCAAGTCTCTTGTGGTGCACAAACCAGGTTATAGAATCAAATATATTGTTTGTTTAGACTCACTACTGTAAAAAGTAACCATCTATAGTCCAGTCCTTATGTATTTATACATTAGTCTGCATACTGGGAACTAAATTATACAATAGAAGTTTAAACAATGTATTTGATGAAAGATGGGCAGAAGATATGTTGAATTAAATATTCTCCAGGTATAACCAATGAGACAATAAAAGATCAGTACTATATGGCATATTGACATTAATAGCACCCAAGAAAAGGTAATTCTCAAGTATAACGAGATTATCTCCTACAAGTCTTCAGGAAAGAGACAAACCAGTATAATGCTCTTATTCAACTCAATGACGGCTGGCTTTGCCATGAAATGATTATTTTTCAAGAACTTCACAGTTTTAGACAACATCTTCTGCAAAATTAACGGCGGAGGATCGTGGATATTATCAATAACCTTCGACAAACACAATGCCGAACCAGATTGAATCGTCCATTTCTGTTCGCCCAATGCTTCAAACAGTGGCCTCACCAACACCGTAAAAAAACCATCTCTCTCAAACCTACCATTACTCATTTTGGAAGCTAAAACCCCTACTGTCTCTATACATGCGTCTCTCACCACAGAATCTGGGTCCTTCAACCGCTTTACAATGCTACCAATCATCCTGGCAAGCTGGGGACCAACAAGAAGCTCGTGGAAAGTTGCCATTGTACCCATTAACCGAATGCATTCCTTCCGAACCGCACTCTTCTGCTCAGAATCCGTATCTAATATGCATGAAAGAAATATCGCAACTCCATCAGGTGTCAAGCACTCAACAGTCTTCTCCAGCTCCTCAATTCCAATCTGGTAAGTATCCCTATCAGCAAGCTTGTTCAGTGCAAGAACCACCTTGTGTTTCAGCTCAAAAGCAGCTTGCCGTGAATTTCCTTTTCCTTTCAACATACTTACAGGTGCTTTCATCTTAACTCAACTTCAATCCAAAACTCATTTTACACTCCCACTTTCCATGACTACAACCTTCAAATTGAAAAAAGCAACGCATTACTCAGGTGTATTGCAACAAACAAAATCCAATATACGCAACAATTCAAAATCACTTGCTGAGACCTAGAATTAATAGATTTACAGTAGCTAAAATTACTTCTACCAACACAACACAAAACAAATCAATCTAGATTAAGAAAACAAAACCGTCTCCAGAAATCAACTAAACGTCCATGAAACAACGATTCGAAATACTCGTTGAGACCTAGAGTTAATAAATTTACAGTAGCTCAAATTCCTTGATTTCCTTCAACCAACACAAAACAGATCAAGCTATAGATTAAGTAAACAAAACTGTCTCCAGAAATCAACTAAACACCTATGAAACAGGAGCCTACAAAAACTTACAGTTTCAGCTAACACAGAAGCAGTATTTGCATTGCTTAATCGAGATTTGAGATTATGCCTTTGAATAAAATAAAAACACAACGCATCACTCACGAGCATCACATTCACAACATATTGAAGGACAATCTAAACAGTCAGTCAGTAATTCAAATTCACTCGTAGAAAGTAGAAACCTAGTCTTCGTAAAGTTCCAGTAGCTAAAATTACTTCTAACAACTAGACAAAATCACAAATGGAGCTAGATGAAGTCATGAAGATAAGACACAGGAGCTGAAAAAACTCACAGTTGAGCTAACACGGAAGAAGAAGCATTTTCAATGAGATTGAAGAAGAAGATTACAGAATAATTCCAAATAATGGCATGTGAGACAAATTTTTTAAATTCAAAATTGGAATTTAGAGAGAGAGAGTAATGATGATAAGAGGCTAAATCTGAAAGAAGGAATCTCAGAGTTTAAAAAGAGTAGAGAGAAATAAGTAGCAGAGTTCGAGATTACTGTACTTTATTTTCTTTTGCTGCTTGTTTTGGTTTTGTTGAATGTGTGAGTTTTGGCGCTCCAGGTTCGGTTTTCGAAATTAGTAGTGGGCCTTTAAACTGGGATATGTGGGCCGTTTGTGGAAGCAAAACGTTTTGACCGAACCAAAATTTGAAATATTGTACGAGTTATGCATTATCTTGAACTCATTGGACATGAAAATTCTGGGATACACTTTTATATTTTGGTTTGGTAATAGTATGTATCAATCTTAGCTTATTCAAGCATTCCATTTAGCTCCACCGGTTCAATCTCAACTTGTCATATGAAAAATATTTATCTTATATTATTGCTACTTTTCTCTGTTCCATTTAAAACTTTTCATCGTAACTTTTTTCGATTAACTGTTTCCGGTTTAACAATAAATTACTCTTTAAAACCCACATAACCAAGTCCCTAGTGAAAGTGTGAAGCCACCTAGGCATGAAGAGACGCTCACAAATGGTCTTCTTCAAATCTACTCCCTCAGTCTCATAACATATGTCTTGTTTTCATTCTAGTCACGGAATTTAATGAAGTTTGATTTTGAGCTTATTTTGTTTGCGGTTGCATTTGTTATGTTAATTATACAATTTGATTGTCTGTTTATCATTCATTTTTTATTTATATGTTAAAATATTTCAGGGTATTTATTTTGTATCTTCTACGATAAAAACAACTT